>JAAAKR030081590.1:0-16669 GCA_010014985.3 Delias pasithoe
CATTTTTAAGGGCCTGCGATATCCTCACCCACTCAGCAAAACTCAGTAAAAGTATCCTTTCCGGCTGAGTAATGTGTGAGACCGTGGTATCACTTCGGAGGAGCTGATCCAATTAGTGTGTCAGCATGTTTCAGCGTGGCTCTCTCATGGCTGCCTAAAAAATTCATAAATGTACACCCGCGCTATAGTCCGCGCTTGCTGTATTGCCGGCTTTTTACATCGCTTAAGTGGAATTATTTCATAATTTCGATATCCTCACTCACTAAGCGAAACAGTGCAAGTACCGTTTCACGCTAAGTATGTCTGCCCGTGGTATTATATAGCGAATAACAGGACAAGTGAGTGATACTTCCCTACCGCCCATCAAATACTCAGAATGTCGCGTTTTGATTGTGTTGCCAGCTTTTTACACCGCTTAATCCGCTCATCTGACATTGCAATAGCTTGTTCTTACAAGTACACTGTACGTCATTTTTCAATGTGTTGCCATATTACCAAATTATGCAACATGTTTGTGACAACATTTCTATCAATTATAAACAATCTACAATCGGTGACACTTCTGAAATAATTGCGTTACGAATAAATCTCAATGTATTATAGAGATGAAATAGTGTTTGTTTACTTTACTTTTTACCTCTGTAGAGATAGACATACTACGAGATGGGAAGATGACGCCAGGAAAGTAGCGAGCCCAATGTGGTGTTGTACAACATGAAACAGAACAGATTGTAAATCTTTAGAGGAGGCCTTTGTCGAAAGACAAGTTGTACAAAAATAAAGCCCATAATATAGACAGTACAATAAATACTACTGGCAGATATAATTAGTTTATAACCTACTGTAATCTTACTAATAATTTACAACAATAAAGGCTTTTTTATTTTATTTAATTATTTCAGAGTTACCGAAGCGTGCAGAAGGCGGGCGTTTGCATGCGTATTCCCGTGTCTTGTCGCCTGACGGTAGCGGGCCGCGTGCGTTGCCTGAATGTATCGAGCACGTGCCTCTAGTACCTTCGCCCGTACAAGCGCAGCCTTCGTCGCGCACTTTGGCACCGAGACACCACCCGACGGATCCACGCAGTATAGGTGTGTTCATTTTCATTGAAACGCGCTCTCTCACTATCTCACCATCTCAAAGCTCCGAGAACAATGGAGAGGATTATACTTGGAGTTTCTCTACGGGATCGAAACAGAAATTAGGAGGACGAACTAAAGTTACCGATATAGCCCGACGGATTAGCAAACTGAAGTGGCACGCAGAATAGATGGCCGATGGCGCCAAAAAGTGCTAGAGTGGAGACTATGGACTAGCAAGCGGAGCGTAGGACGTCCACCCACAAGTTAGACAGACGAGATTTCAAAGGTCGTCGGAAAACGCTGGATGCTGTTCGCTTCGGACAGGTATACGTGGAGGTACAAAGGGGAGGCCTATGTCCAGCAGTGGACGTCCTACGGCTGAGATGATGATGATGAAGATGATGGACTAGCTGATCCGACAAATGTTATTTTGCCATTTATATGCAAGTTAGATATAGGCTGTCGCGGACTTTTTTATAGGGATTATCCAGTTCTGCAGCTCAATAATATAATCTCTTATTGTTATGGCAGCGTTGTCGTTCTACTTACTTTGCAAATCCGACTGCAACGATAAAACTTTGTTTTTTCGCGTTATTATATCGCCTTTGTTATACACAAACAACGTAGCTTACTATTGGTAAAATAATTTTCAAGATCGGTTCAGTAGATCCGTGGAATACAAACGCTATTAAAAAAATATGCTTTTATATTGGTATAGCGGACAACGGAGCAGGCGGGTCTCCTGTATGGTAAGAGAGCATCGCCGCCCATAGACAACCGCGCATTGTGTTTCCGGCTTTTTTACGCCGCTTAAGCGGCATTTTTAGGAGCATCCAATATCCTCACTCACTCAGCGAAACACAGTACAACTACCGTTTTCGGCTGAGTATTCAGTGTGCACGTGGTATCATTTCGGACGAGCCGGCCCAATTAGCAATGTTTCAGCATGGCTCTCACGGGTGCAAAGAGTTTCATAGAAGAAAAAGTTTCATCCACATGTTGTGATATTACTTCTCAAGACTAGGCTTTGAATTCTAAACATTACGTACTTGCGTTTAACTTGTTGATCATTGTTATATCGCATCGTAGATTTCCATTATCCATAATCAATTATTATTAATAATGCAGTAATATAATAAAGTGGTTGATTCATGTATGTTTGCCGTTTTTCAGGCGCACCAGTGACAGAAGGCACCGATCCAGCGCTGAGGGCATGGCGCGGAGCCGGTGTTGCCCCGGCGATAGTACTTTCAGATGGCGATCAGCAAGGGAGTTATAGCAATCGAGCATTTTTTGTTATAGCCATAGGCGCTATAATCTATTGCACGGTAATCTTCTGGAAGAGATATGGAAGAAAAATGAAACGGCGAAAATTGATTTCGCTGGCTACTTAGCTATTGTTATTACAAACGCCGATGTGTCGAGACCTTTTAGGTGAAAACAATGAGGTTCATTTACGGAGGTCCAGATATACTTTGGAATTTTTTTCGTATTCAAAGTGAAGATGAATAAATGTTATATAAACGAGCTTAATTTGCTTTAACATATGAAAAATAAGTTACCCTTCGATTGTTTTAGCGTAATAATATTCGGTTGAATGAAAACAATAGGCTGTAAATTTTCTATTACTTAAAAGACAACAAAATACGCTACGAATTTCAAAATGGCGCTGACATGTAACATTTTCGTATCCGTACAATCGCGCTAATTTTGTTGGTTCGGTGATTATTGTTGTCTTTGATTTTTGATATTTCTTTAGTTTTTCGCTGTGTTTAAACTATACGAAAATACATTAAACGTTAGAACTTGTTTTAAGTGTCAGAACTGATGCGCTGAAATTGTGGATTTTAATTATTTAACGCAATTAATGTTTAATTTTACCTAAATCGGTTAGGTTTTGATTTTTTTAAATTTGTTATATTTAAATTTTGTTACGGTGTGGAATGTGAGTAATATACACGGATTTACCACTAATAGGTTGCTGAGATTATTTATACAAATACGTTGTAATCACATGGGCTGTTTAATATTTTTATTAAGGTATTAACTATTTAGAATGGGTTGTTTTTGTTATGGAATTTCATATTGCGTTTTGATTTCCGAATATCACCGACACTAAAGCAATTTTCTATATACTATTTACACGACACATTTTGTCTTATTAATTTTTAACTATATGCCAATCGCTTTATCTGTTTAAAGTTATTTTTATTATTTTTCTAAGCGTTGGTTAGATATTTGAAAGTTACCCACAGTGTTTAAGGTATTTGTAACTGAAATGTAGTGAAATTATTAAAATTTGTATTCACATTGAGATACTGTTAGGAAAAAGAGTAATTATTCTGTGACTGATACTTCTTGCCCGTTTTTTCATTGACTGATCACCGTGAATGCATATAATTCAGAGCCCCGTTTAAAGTAAACATTAAGAGAAAGCCCGAATATTGTTATTATACTTAAGCACAAATGTCATCACTTTTTAATGCCAATGTTTTTAGTGAATACTGTATATATTAGAATAAATAGGATTATCTAAGCATTTATATAGTTTGTATTTTGCTATATATTACATAATAAAGTAGTTAAATATAACATAATAGTTTTATTTTTAAGAATTAAATTCTACTGTGAAAATGCAAGCTTAATAATGTTTATCTCATTGCAATTGGCTTATAATAATGGCTGTTATTAGATATTACAATTATAAATTATTTATTTCAATTATAAGCATATTGTCCTACAAAAGGTTGAAATACAAGTTCTAGTATACAATTCTGAGAGTGTTTATTATACTAACTTTATGGACAGAACCGTCCGGTGTGATACTACTCTCCCACAGGATACCGGCGTGAAGTAAGGCCATTTGCTTTGCATTTGGTTCTCGCGTTTCGTATGGTGAGTGCCTCCTTTCTCCTCCTTGTAACCCTCTTCCCTCCAGTTTCCCCATTCTTCTCAATCAAGTCCGTGAAGGCACCCGGGGCTGTGTCAGAGTAGAGATGTCCATGAGCGGAGGACTGCTTAACCTAGGTGAGCCTTCTGCTTACCATAAATAAAAACTACTACATATTGATGTAACAGAAGCACCTAACCCTTTACATATTCAAATAACCTATAAAAATCAACCAATAAACAAGAATTTACGTTTTAATTCGAACTGCAGCCTTCTAAATGCAATGAAAACTCAAGGATAAAAATAATAACAGTGTTATCAACAATATATTTAATAATTACAATTATAATTCATTGATGAAAACGACAATGTCTACATTATATTACAAACAAAAAAAACTTGAATCACAAACATTATTAGATATCTTTATATTTCAGGTAAATGTTTTTCTATCCATGAATGTATAAGATTTAGGCCCTTTCTATTTATTGAATGTCCCAGCTTATCTAATACATGGAATTCTCCATCAACTTTTAGTGCTTTCAGTTGTTCAAATGTACTCTCTGCCCAGGCTAAATCAACAACATTGTCAGCATTACCATGAAGTTGTAGTAGAGGAGGCACTGAAATATACAAAACTGTTATAAATATAAAGTTAAAACATTCATTTCTTAAGTCATGTTAAATAAAAGTCTTATACTTTCTTGTGAAGGGAATATCACTATGACAGTTTGCCCCCTTGCAATGTTATCTTTTAAATTAAGTAGTACAGTCCTGTTTATTAGCTACATTCATATAAGAAAAACATTATACAAATTAATACATGAAATAGTTAACAAAACAACAAAACCAACCTTTATCATTCCTATTCTTAAGGTCCTCATATACACTTGAATTAACATTGAGGAAGGAACTATAAACAAACGCAGCTGCTATATTGGGCTCCCATCTATATGCTGTGTGTAGAGATAAAGCACCGCCCATTGAAAATCCACCTGAAAAGAAATTTACTAACATACTTTAAATTGAATAAGAAGGTCATTAAATAATACAAATTCAATAAACCTGGAGTTGTGGATAAGGGCTGATTTTGACAGCAAATGATAAACAACACACTATGTTTATGATGAAATGTTGATAGTTAACAGATAAGAGAAATAAATAATTACGAGTTTATCAGGTAACGTAAGTTAAGCTTAGACGAAGTGAACGGGTGAGTGATATGCGTGTGTACAGAGCATCTGTAGCAGGCTGATTTGGAAGGAGCTCGCACTGGCATCGACAGGTAGGCATATGACATCGCCTTTTGTTCAGGCGCTACTCGGAGAATTCTCCAGCGTTCACGTCATACAATCCTATCATCTTCCCAGTTTAACACTTACAGTATTACTTTACTATTTATGTACGCATCAGAAAAGTTTTGTCAGCCATGCCACAAACTCATAACCTTAAATAAAATATTTTTGATTAATAATTGTGCCTTTACCCCTTAATCTTACCTACAATTATTCTATTAGTTGGAATACCAGTTGATACTTCTGATTTTATTAAATGTTTGACATCTTTTTCTATTTCAGCTAGGGATACTTTATTTTCAGGAACATTTTGATTCACTTCCATTCTATCAAACCACACATTTCTCATTTCACCAGCTGCTGCTGTATAGGGTTGTAATGGGGCTGTTGGGTATAATATTTTTAAATGTGGGAATGAAAAATTTTTAACCATTAAATCTACCCATTGCATCATTAGAACACCTGTACCACCTAAAACAAGAGAAGTAAGCTTTCTTCAAAAACTCTTAAAATTATGTACTCTGAAAGGACTGAATTAACTTAAACTTAGAGGCAATCAACTGTTTTGTACTTTTTGTTCAAGTTAACAAGATTTGAGATGTACAAAATAAAATAATATTTTATTTATCTAGTGAAGATGAAGTTAAACATTAATAAACTATAATAGTTTGATTTAACTTAAATAATATTTATTAAATTATATTAGTAATATAATTTTTAGATTACTAATTACAATAAGAGCATTAACAAGGAAGGAAAAACCATTTAAACAAAAATTTAATCTTGCAAAGTTTACTCCCTTTGAACAAAAAGTAGTTGGTAATCTTATTGAATGTATCTTCACTTCACATTAGAGCCCTTTTAAAATGTGGTTTTAGAACTAATTATTACAAGTTACACACTCAATTGTATAATATTTTGTAACCTTAATATAATAACCATAGTTAAGATGTTGGCCGGTAGCAAAACATATGTAAACATTGTTATGAAAATAATTAAAGAGTGTCTTTGATTCCTACTATTAGTATAAAAAACGTAGTTATATAATATAAACATTTAGAATGTTATTTTTCAGTTATATTGTTTACAGCAATAGATATCGTGTCCTGACGAGTTTGGGCCTTGGCTCTTTGACGAGGCATTGAAACAAGAATTAACTTATAAAAACCATTTAAACGACAAATTAAAACTAAAAATGATTTACCTGAACCATGAAAAAATATAACAGTCCCTGTATGCTTAGCTCCATTGTGTTTCTTTAAAGAAATAGCCGATATACGCGACATCCTTGAGACACCAATACAAGACTTGATCTATTATTGTAACAGCTTACAGCATACGAACAGTATACCTCTCTGAAGTTGGAACCTGAAAATGAATTATTCAAATTTTTGTTAAAACAATTCGATTATTCTTCATTTGAGCCTCAATATCCATTATAATTATTTATTTGTTCGATAATTGTTATTTATATAAAAAAAATAATTTACTCGCAATGAGCGCTTTCTTCATCAAATCGATTACAAATCTGTTTATCTTATAATTTTTAAAAAGATTCTGGGACACTGGCAGTTTACCATTTAGAGCTCGATTTTATTTTTCTCCAAAAAAAGGATCACTTGCCTTTAATTTTACGCAAAGCTGAATAGTTTATACTTCAATCTACCAATATTTTGTAAAAGTTAAAAATTTCAAGAAAGAATATAAACCAAACGCTTTTTGTCGGATGACATCAAAACCTGTATATATTATAAAGTCCAAACGTCTATAGAACAAGGCTTCAGAGTGACAAACGTCTGATGAGTGATGATAAATACCGCTTGTTTGTGTATAAAAATGATAGAATGTGTATCGGTTAGATACAAATTAAGTGTCTAAGTCAAAGTTGATTTTTTTACCACGAATAAAATCTAAATAAATAAATATTTCTATTTAAAAGAAAGTAGATAATCTTAAAAATGACAATATGTTCTGTGAATCAATGTATTGTTTTCATGAGGGTTCAATATAGTGTTTGTACTCTGTGACACAAACATTAAATTTTGCCGGCTTTTGAGTTAAACTTTTGTGTAAGTCAAATATTGAATTTCAATTGACTTAATAATTCATTTTAAAAATAGATACTGAAGTATTTGCATTTGTAAATATAATGAAATTTAAATAGGTTAATTATAAAATATAAAAATGAAGAACTTATAGGGTTCGTAAGATATATATTTTTTATAATATCAAAAATGTCTATTTAAATATCGATTGGGATATGATAAATTGTAAACTTTTCTTAACACAACAATAGAGCTTTCCAATTTTAAATAAAGTTTACGAATATTACTCGAGTTTACTTTTGCTTGAATTTTATGTTTTGTTCATATTTGTAAGTAAATTAGAGTTAATAAATATCTAAGAAAAAGAACACGTAACAAGTGGTAAATACAGTATATTAAATATCTTATACCTATAATCTATAGTCTACTAATGTCACATATTAAAATAAATTACTTTACGTAAATATCATCAGAGGCATCATAATTAGTTTAAAACTAGGACACCATATTGTACCGAAATCGAAACATTGCTTAATCACACGCTTAATGGGTGTGATTACATTCCGAGATTTCTATAAATTTATAATTATACAATTAAAATCATGGCTGGTTGGTTATTACCTCTAATAATTTAGTTCTAACTAGTACAACTTATCTCTCTAATAAGACTACTTTTATTATTTTATAGACACTCTTATAATATGAAATATAATTCTAGAAAATATTTTAAATAGCTCTATTCATTGTACTTAATATACGGGTGAATATAAGAAAAACTTGTGTTTTAAAAATGACACCGACAAAAGGTAGCTCTTACTTTAAGAACGAACTATAGTTATGAAAATAGTTTCCAGTTAAATTAAAATAGGTAAATATTAATTTAATTTAAAAATTCTCCTAATATTCGTAATATGCAAAGATATCTTTCACATTTCATATAATTAAAGTTTTTCCATGGTATTGAGAAGTAGATTCATTTCCTGGTGAACTTCACGAAGAAGGTCCCTCATCTGCTTCTGAGAGTCTAGTATGTCGATACTCTGAGTGTACGGGTTGTACCTCACGGCGAAGTTACGTGGTATTGTTTGGGCGAATTTTCTAGAAAAAAGTATATGATATATGTAATTGCACGCGAATGATATAAACATATGTATACATGTACTGAGGTATTGTTTATTAACATGCATTACATATATTAGTAGGCACTTACATCATTTTCTCCTTGGCGCTCTCAAAACTGTCTGCAACGAAGTAGATGGGCTGATATTCTGTAATAGGATACTTCTGTTCACCAGTCAGTTCTGGGTTGAACTCCTGTAATTCAGGTTCATCTGAGAGACAGTACTGCAGCTCGCCGAACGACGACAGTAGACCAGCACCATATGCCTTTAGCTGGCCACCTTGACGACAAAGACCGAACTCAACCGTGAACCAGAAACACTAAAAAAAAATCTTATATTGATACGTATATAAACATTACTAATAATATATTCAAAATAGGAAAATACTTTTGCCCCTACCTTTTATATTAAATATAATATATATATATATATGTATATATATACTTACGGATATGATTTGATATAATATATATTATAATTATTAATTTTTGTATTTATTTATTTGTACACATACGATGTTTCACATCTGCCAGGCGTCCCATGACGGCTCAAATTTTTTTTACAATCTATTAAAGCTATCCTAATTAACAATAAAACCTCTGAAAACTGTAGATCGTACCGTAGCAAGTTTCTCGATGTAATCATCAGGCGCACCCAAGGAAGCGAGACCAATTTCCTGCGAGAACTGAGCAAACGCCGGGTCGGCGAAGAGCGGCGCGTGGCCCAGGAGCTCGTGGCAGACGTCGGGCTCGGGAGTGTAGAGCGGCCGCGAGTGGTGTCGGATGTACTGAGTACTGTGGAATACTCGGAAAGCCAAACCCGCAAGGAAATCTCGAGAAGAGAGCAATCCAGCCACCGGACGTAGCGTAAATCCGGTGCAATCTGAATAAAAAGTACAAAATCATAATATTTAAGACTAACTTACTAATGGAACGCGTTTTAATGCCTTTTTTTATTATATACCCAATTTATTTACCCAATTTTACATTTTTAAAAGTGCAGTGGCTGATGCCTTCTTTTAAGCTAGGAAAGCCTGTAGCAGATGACTCCGCTCTTCCTTAACTAGATACATATGTTGTAGATAGAGACGGAAAGTATTATTTAAAAAGGTAAAATATTATAATTAAATAAAAACGCGATGGGTTGAATGCCTGTGTGAGTTTAATTCGTTTCCGTTAATACAAACGAATTAAAATAAAAAATAATATTTTAAAATGTTAAAAACAAGCTCCTTTCGATGTTGAACGGTACTAAATTCATTTGTTATTTTTAACGTCCAACTGAATGATGTGATATCATTTTGTACTTGTGATGTGAAGTGATACCAAAACAAATAACAAAGTGTTTTCATAGTATTACAAGATGATGTAATAGAGATCGATTTTAACAACTCTAATAAAGTATAATAACCTAGTAATTTTTTTACTTGTTCTGTTATGAATTCTATTTACGATTTTTTTATTTATTTGTTTTAAGTAGGAGTACCACCCTGGTGGCTTAGGGCTTCAGGCCGATACGTCCGGTGTGAAACCTTTCTCCCACAGTAAACCGGCATAAAGTGAGACCATTTGCTTTGCATTTGGTTCTCGCGTTTTGTATTGTTTGTAGGAGCCCAATTTCCATCTTCTTCTCCTATTTTTAACCCTCTTCCCTCCCTCTCCCCCATTTTTCAGCTCTGCTGGGGTTGGGCCTGTCCATGGGCGGAGGTTCGCTTATCCTAGGTGAGCCTCCTGCTCGTTTGTCACCGTTTCCATAAAAAAATCTGTGTCAAATATTTAACAACCATCATATATTTTGTTTTTGTAATAATAAATTCTTTCAGCCGTGCAAAAATTGGATTTCATAGATGTAGTGTTCACTGTAATATTCGTACAGTGATCATGATTTATGTGATGCCTACCTTTAAGGAAGTTTGAAACGTCTTCCAGTTGCGGTATGTTGTCTTCCCGGTATCCACAGTTCTCAATGAGTAGTGGGAAAACGTGGTTATGTTCTTTGCAAGCATGTGTGGGGTACAGCTCTGTTAGTTTACGGAACACGGCACCCCATGTGGCTGTTTCTTCTTTGGTGTAGTCAACGTGCGGCAAGGGCTGGCCATGTTTATAGTTGTAAGCGATGTCCGCAAAGTATTTTCGCCGCAGCCTGTACTCAGAGTCCGTAAAGCCCGGGTGATCCGAGTCCAGCTCAGAACCGTATGATAGGATTTGGTTGGCAAACCTATCCAGATCACGGATACGACGCGGAAACCATGGGACAACAGCTGTGGGAAATCAATTTTGTTGATAAGATGGTACCTCGACATTCAAGTTATTGCTACGGTGACGGATACCGGGTTCGAATCAGGTCTGTGGAGGTGCTTGACAGTGGTCGGCTGCATGTCTTAACCGTATGAAGTATATGCTGATATATTTTCCATTAAAACTTACATCGATTATCCTTATAGTTTCTTGAAATTATGGTTAGATAACCAGTATCCTTTAACTCATCGAGGGCTGCTCCGAAGTCGCCAGAACCGTGTTCACATTCCACCATGAACTCGTAACCTGGTCTGCGGGCTGAAGAACGAGACTCGATATGGCTGAGGTTCACTCCATGAAGGGAGAAGACACTGAGGAACTTTGCGAGGGAGCCGGCTTCGTCCCGCATTCCCGGGGAGAATAGCAGCCATGTTGACTTGCTGGAGTCGCGACCTTCAGCGATGTAGTTACCGCCTTGCATCAACTTTGGCTAAAATATTACTTAGCGTTAACATTTTTATTGAGAGCTATGTTTATGTAGTTTGGCATATATAATGGAAACAATAACGAGGACCTATCAGCACTCCCAGCCTCACATCGATGAGACACCGTCCGGCTCCTGAGGTGGACGGTGTCATATCTAAACACTAATTCTTGGTGAGCACGAGACGAAGGTCTATGACCAGTAAGTAGTACCAGTGATGACATACGAAGCCGAAACGTGGTCTCTCACCATCGGCCTTATCTCAGAGCTCAAGGGCGCTCAGCGAGCAATGGAGTATGCTCGGAGTTTCTCTACGCGATCGAGTCAGGAATAAGGAAATCCGTAGACGAACCAAAGTAGCCGATATAGCCCGCCGGGACGTCCACCCAAAAGACACAAAGACAGACGACCTTACAAAGGTCGCCGGGAGACGCTGGATGCAGGCTGCTTCGGACAGGTATGCGTGGAGGTCCAAAGGGGAGACCTGTGTCCAGCAGTGGACGTCTACGGTTGAGATGATGATGGGCCCGAGAGTTCGGGCCTCACCTGCGTTAAGCTCTAAAGCCCGTTTTGGCCAACAGGGAGAAGCCCATTGTGGCCAACAGGGAGAAGCCCATTATAGCCAACAGGGAGAAGCCTATTTTGGCCAACAGGGAGAAGCTCATTTTGGCCAACAGGGAGAGGCCCTTTTGGCCAACAGGGAGAAGCCCATTGAGGCAGGAGTGTAATTTTAACACCATAACATATATGCATCAGATTCGATGTGTTCTTATTTGAAAGCTAATCAAAATAAATATAGATATTTTGTTATATTTTTGTGAAATAATGATTTATTAGAACGTAAAGCTGACTTAGTTATTTACACTAATTCTATTTCATTACTTGTATAGTTTGCGCTCAATAAATACTTAGCTTAAGAGAATTTAAATAGTTCATTTTTACCTTATTAAATTTACCGGAAGACCTCGAGTCACGCTAGATAGTGGAATTATATTATATTTATATTGTAAAGTTTATTATAAATATGAGTAATCGTGAGGCGTTTTCGTTAAAAAGTAAAAATCCAGCATAGCAATTCATTATACATAGGTAATAATAACCAAACTTCTGTGTCTAACATTCATCTATTTAATTGAACAATGCGGTGTCATTTTTTTATATAGTACAGCAAACAACTAAGCAAGTTGATCTCCTTTATGGTAAGAGAACACCGCCAATCATGGACTACCGCACCATAGTACGCGCTTTGGTTGTGTTACCGGCTTTACATCACTTAAGCGTTATAGTTTTAAGGGCCAACATATCCTCACTTAGCAAAATACAGTGAGGTTTCACGTTGAACATTCTGTGAGCCTGTGGTATCACTTCGGACGAGCCGGCACAATAAACGCGTCAGCACATGCGTCGCTCTCTCACGCGTATAAATATATTACGTTTTCGGAAAATCTCCAGAAGAAACCATTAATAAATTCGAGTAATTTATATGCAATGATGCTAAATATTTCGAATTAATACGTACAAGTATCGTGATAACCTTTGACTGAAGTCGACGGCCGAGATATAATTCTTGATAACATTACCATTTGACATGAGATGTATTCTCGTGCTTTCTCTGCTAAATTCAACATTTATATTAATAATTCCGAAAGTGGTCCAGGTGAAATCCAAAGAAACCACTGGTGACTCGACGGGGTTTATATTGGTGGGGGTGACAAAAAAATGGGAATTTTTACAACTGTATACGAGGATAGGGGAGGGGTAATAATTAATATGGTTCCGATACTGATATTGACTTGACTTCTACCATCAAATAATTAACCCAATTAATCAATTTCAATTTTTTTTTCGAAAACTGTAAAGTCGTCATTGAAACTCACATCATGAAGATCTAATCTTCACTTTTTTTCGAGATTTCGACACTGACAGTAATATGATGTATGATGCAACGATAGACGCAGAGGATCTACCAGATCTGGTAAAATTATGAAAATTGTCTACGAAACAAGAGTGTGGGAACCACTTATTTATAACCTATCAAAATATAGCTACACACAATTATTATATTTTTTAATGGGTTTTATTTGTTGCATCATAAAATATCCATTCGAACATTCCTTGACGGACATATGTCACTTAATTTATTGAACGATACCAAATACCACCGTGAAACAAGTTATACAACTTTGGTGGCGTAGGTACATAACAAGAAGTGTGGCGTAGTAGACCATGGGTGGTGATATTTTAACATGAAGGAAACCCTCTTCTCTTATAATAATATAATAAAAAAATTTAACCATAATATGCCTGTTACACTTTTTAAGAATCCATTTATTAATGAGTGCTAGCGTTTGAGAGAATTATCGACCGCATAAAAACATAAACAAATAAAAATAATACATAACAATGTACGAAAGATTATTTTTTTATTGATTCATGTTTAAATATTACTATACGAGACTAAACTCGACAGTACTTAAATAATTATATTTACTATATAAACATATTCAAATAAATGCCTAATAAATTATAAATATAAATGAAGTCAATATTTTTATACCACTAGCTACAGGTTAACTGCGCAGAAGCAGTATTCACAAGGCCCGTTGATTCGAAACTAGCTTCTGTTATATTATTAAAAACCCGCAAAAATAATATATTTTTAAAGGTCACGTACATATAATAAAGTAGACAGACATAATTATTTATTAAAATCTCGTGCATCCGGATTTGTATTTAATAGCTACTGCATCTTTAGATGTAATAATATAATAAATGTAATACTTTAGTATTGAGAATTTTTAAGCGACTACTTGGAAATATTAGTGTCTATTCAATTTAATCAAAAATAAAAAATTAATTATATCTCATAGGAACTAAGTATAACTAATCTACACCCAACAACTGTTACCGTCAAACAAAAAATTACTTGTAAATAAGTGTACACCGTTTCCAAAGAGCCAGTGCAGAACAAACGGCAAAAAAATAAAATATATGACTTGCTGAATAGATACTGCCCAGAACAATAGAAATTTCTTCTTCTTATTGTTCTGTGACTAGAGATCACAATATTTTCAGTTTCAGTATTATTATACTATTTTACTTTATTATTTTTATTTATAACGGCCAATTTTTATTAGCAGTTGTAAATAAAATTCACATTCTTAATAATTCAAACGTATCTAGTAAATTTACTTTTATTAAATATCAGGTAGCAACATATTTTTTTGGTAAATAAACATAAATTTATTCATATTTTTGACTCAAAAAAATAAACAATACATTAAAATAGTACAGTATCATTATAATTGTTAATAGTTTTATTCTTTGAGTAACGTGGAAATTATAAAAAGAGGAATCGCATAGCATTGTAATTACCTTATCGGGAGGTGAAGTCGACAGGCTTTCCTGGGATAGAGCCTCCATATTAGTGGACAAGTGGACTTGTAATGAAGCACAATCACAAACGAACAACTTCAGGCGGCGCACAGCAGTTTTATTACAACGCCATGACGTCAAAACATTTACAATCTTCGGAGCGTGTGACCTTTTGTTTTTAGCAATTTTCCTTCAACAGATATTTTCATATTTTACACAAAGAATCTTGTTTTAATTGTCGTTAAATAAATAAAACTCATTTTTTATTAATTTTATCATATGACTTATATTGAATTACTATTGCCAATTAATACAATATTATTGCATAAATTCCCATTTCTTAAATAAAATAAATATAACACAAAATAAAGTTTACGCTATAATTAAGATTATAATTAATATTAATTATAAATTATTTAAAATTATTATTTCAACGTGTATCTTTCCCCTTTCTATATTTTGTATTTGGTATGTTCGTATCTAATATATATATATATATATATATTATATAATTCTAATAATATGTAGTTATCTGTTGTTGAATAATAGAAATATTATATAACTACAGCTTTGTTATGTGTTTGCAATAATTTGGACCGCGCCTATCACGTGTATTGCTTTAAGATAAAACAACCCTAAATATTATTTAATAGTTATCTATATATTATATACATAAAGAGAGTTGTGTTATTTTTTTATGGTTTAGCGGACAAAGGAGCAGTTGGATCTACTATATGGTAAGAGAACACCGCCGCCCATGGACAACCGCGTCATCCTCCGCGCGTATTTAAGCGGCATTTTTTAGGAGCCTACGATATCCTCTCACTCAGCGAAACAGTAGCAGTAACGTTTAAAGAACAATAAACATTTCATGCTGAGTATTCTTTGATCCTGTGGTATCAATTCAGATGAGCCGGCTTAATTATTGCGCTAGCATATGTTTCACCATGGCTCTCTCACGGGTGCGACAGCATTAAAACATTCGCCCGGCTGCTGTCAAGCCCTTCCAGAGACCGAATAACAGACCAGGATTCAAACCCGGTACCTTTCGCTACATGGTAGACATATAAAACCACTAAGCTACGAAGCTCTCAAAAAGTTAGTGTTAGTTGCAGTATTTATAACTCAAGAACGGCTGAACTGATCATGCTGAAACTTGGTGGGGAGGTAGCTTAGGAGCAGAAGAAGGAGATAGGTTAGTAGGTTTTTATCCGAATACAAAATTAGAGATAATATTTTTTAGTGTATCTGTTTTCGGACTCAGTGAAAAAAAATTTCCAATATACATATATCCTCTTTGGTTTTGAAGGTAATAAAATAAATAAAGTCATATTAAACGTCCCAGTCAATTTTATAATTATTGAAAGCATCATGTACAACGTGGCAACGTAACGGTATAAAATGGTTCAACTTAAACAAGTATCTCTACGGCTCAAATCTATTAAGAATATACAAAAAATCACCAAAACTATGAAAATGGTGTCCGCAAGCAAGTAAGATATTTTTTTTATAGTGCAGTTACACTGCATGATTTGTAAGCACTGGCGGAATATTAAAACATATTATCAATATCATTTGTAACGAATTTATAACGTTTATCATCAAAAAGAAGTGTTAGCAATATTTTCACTCGGGTATTTAATATACGTACGGTGCAGACTCTTGTGTTGAAACTTAGAACCCATCAGTTTATCCTATTTACCTTAAGGAAGGTTAAAGTAAGCCCGCAGACATGTTGAGCTCTATCTGGGTGACATTTCGTCAAATATTTTATCTCATTAGATTTACAAAAGCAGAGCGCGAACTCCAAGCAGCGCGGCCGTTTGGTTACGGGCCTCGCAAGTTCTACGAGTCGAGTCACCTTGTTAAAGGTCCCGTAGACAAGAAGCCAACTGAGGGTGAAAAAGCACCGGAGCCAGCACAACCAGGAGACGCCAAACCGGAAGACGAGAAACAGACGAAAAGAATCTACGTCGCAATGACATCGGATCGAGGTTCGTTCCTTTCGGAAATGAAAATTAAGTACCAACTTTTGTGGTAATGTATGCAGTGAGACTTCTTTAGCGCCGTTGTGATTTTAAACTGGATGAAACGAAAAAGCGAGTTCATTGATACACAAGCACGTAATTTTGAACTCATT
>JAAAKR030081695.1:1272-13189 GCA_010014985.3 Delias pasithoe
GCGATAGTAAATTAATGAAAATACAATTGAATTGAAACGCGATAAAATTTTGAAAAATGTACACAACGAGAAAAAGCCCTGATGTTATTTATTACTAGTTAGGGTATTTACTATATTGTATTGTGTTTGTATTGTTGCAGGCGACGCGGACGTTGTTCATCGGAAATTTGGAGAAGGACGTAACGCAACAGCAGTTGCGAGACAAATTCAAGCATTTCGGCCGCATCATAGAGATTGACATAAAGAAGGGCAGTGGCGGCGGGGCTGGTTACGCGTTCTGCCAGTACGCGTCCATATCGAGTGTGGTGGAAGCGATCCGGGCCATGGACGGCGAGTACGTGGGAAGCTCGAGGGTCAAACTTGGCTTTGGGAAACCCGTCGCCACCACCTGCGTGTGGGTTGACGGCCTCACGGAACATACGGAAAAGCAGGTGCACATATATTTCTAACTATGAACACGAGGCTCACCTTGTCGTTAAGGCTATTACTTAAATTTAAGACGCCGTTTATATCGTGCGTTTTGTATGGGCAAAGCTGTTATATTCACGAGAAAACGTAACAACGTAAATCAGTAATACGGCTAGTTTTAATTTATTTTCATGAAATAAATGTACATTTAAGCTGGCTTTGTAGACAATTGAAAATGGAAATACTTCGTCGGCACCCTAAACTATGTTTAAAATTATCTCAACGTTTATTGTTTATATGAAGTTAAATAGGAAGGCGATCGTAAAAGTTACGAGTACTTTTAACCTGCTTCTTGTTATTTCTAATCTGATCTATTCTAGACCAATGTTAATTTGACGATCGACGATCACCAAGTCCAGGTTTTAAACCAGTGCTAAGAAGCTTTTTTGGAGTAATACGATACCGATGCCAACCAGAATTTTGTCAACGCAGGCTTACTCAAGCAATTCACTTGATGACATGATTGTTCCCTAGATCGGTACTCATAATTTCGTCAGTTGACTTATAAATTGAAAGGGGATTTGACATTACCTATTAATCGTATACTATTAAGTATCGCCTGTTGGAAGGGGCTGACCTTAATGTTATATTTGAATAAAGGTCCTTGCTGCTGTATCTCGTTGCGGCGCCGCAACGTCTGTTTGCGTGGATCGAGCGGCCGGCGCAGCGCTAGTCCACTTCGAGCAGGCGGCCGCCGCCGGCGCAGCCGTACGAGAACTGAGACGCCTGGCAGCGCACCTCTCGGCCGCTGAGCCAGACCAGCCCCGGCTTTGTGTGGACTACGCCTCGAGGGAATGCCAGGTAACATATAATAATTATAACAAAACTAGCTTTTTTAAAATATATTTATGTTGTAATTGTTGTTTCAAGCGTGATTTGGGTTTATTCTTATATTTATGACACAATTTCAAAATCGATTTTTTTAGGATGCCTTTTACGAACAGCTTGAAAAGCATGGAGGTTCATCATCTTTGACCAGCTCAGAGCGCCTCGGTACCGACCTAACCGGCCGTTATGTACCCACCCCTAGGCACGAACAACTTAGGTTTGTATGTAGACAAGTGTTTGTGTATCATAATCATATATTGAGTCACAAAAAATTGAAAAGTATACTGATATGACAAACGCGTTCTTAACCTAACTAAATACTTTTCATTCAAGATATGAGACCGGTACATCACGATCTCGCGCGCCCAGCTTTGGTCGCAGCTCATCCCGAACACCTCGATACACACACGACCATTATGATCCGACTGATTATGCCGCCGATAGACGATACAGGTAATATTAAGCATATCTTTGATATAGCCGCTATTGTAGCAGGCAGTCCCCTAATGTTCAGAGATCACCGCCACCCATGAACACCGCGCACTAATCCGTGCTCTGGCATTGTTGCTAGTTTTTACGTCGCGTAAGAAGGAAGCTAAAGTTGCCGAGCCATTGATGCCCTCCCCACTCAGCGAATCTATTAAAGTACTATTTCATGTGTACATTCTGAGCCTGTGGTAACAGATCCGTTGAGCTATCACTGTTAAATACTTCCAAAAATTAAATTAAAAGTTCTATTTTTTGTAATTTCCAAAAATATATTTACCAAATATTACACAGTATTAACAAATTTTGTTTTTAAAAGTGTATTTTATATTATTAAACTATTGGTTAAAGGGTACATGAGGAATTGGGTTCAAGTCCACCAACTGACGAGGCACCATATGAAGACAGACTGCAATCTGTTGTTGTGTCACCACACCGCGCTCATAAACATCGCCACGACTCAAGTCCCGAAGACCGAAAGCATTCTAAAGTAAGCACATGTAACTCTTGTTTATAAATTATGAATGATTTAATTATCAATATATTAAGTAAAAAGTTTATTTAAACATTTTATTTATTTCAATATATTCATATTTTAGAAGATACAGTAAAAGTAAAATATCAATACAAACAAATAAAATTGAAACTCTATGTTACAGTTTACTACAACTTTTTGAATTTCGAAATCATTAACAAAAACTCTGATATTATTAATTTATAGAAATAATAATAATTTTAGGAGAGACACCGAAGTGTCGGCGGTAGTTCTAGAAGATCTCGCTCAGGATCGCGAGGTGAAAGGCACAGTTCCAGACGAAGACATCGTAAGCGGCGCGATGGTTCTGGATCTCGCGGCTCCCGCGCATCGCGAGCTGGTACTCCACTTCGAGACGAACCAGACGCTGTGCCTACTGAGCCCCGGCGGCCGCCTCGAGAACGGCCTCCGTTGCCCATGCTGCTGCCTCTGCCTAAATTCGCGCTGCAGATGCTCAGAAACGCCCCGAACACACCTCGGGTGGTACCAGCGCCCGCACCAGCTTCTCCGCCACGACCCCCATCGGTCTCGTCTTCAAGCAGTGGCTCTGCTCCACATTCTCCATCACTTGAGGAACGGATAAGATCTCTTGATGAAAAGTATGAACGATGGTCCGGCTCTCGCGCCCATGCCGACGCCCCAGACAGGAGTAAACTTAGACACAGACTTCTAGAACTAGACATCAATGAAGTGAAACCATCAGAAGTTGTTAGATCGCTCCTAGCAAAACGATCCGTTTTTGATGAAGACTCTGAACGCTTGGAAGGCGCAGTCAGGCCACCCAGTCCCTGCGGGAGCCCACGCTCTATTCTTCCGCCAATCCTTCCGCGAGCGCTGCGCTATCCATTCCCGTCTCACCCGCCCCTTTCTGATAGCTCTGTTATATCTACAGATACTTCTGTGCCTTCTACCGACAGCGAACGATCGGATCCCCGTCTATTTAGATTGTCACAGTCTGATAGTGGCGTTAAAGTTGAAAATAATAACTCATATGACGATCGGTTGCGATTGCGCACTCCATCCACAGATAAACCTTACGTGGATAACACCGACCGAAGGGAAGCAGAAATAGATATTGAAAAGCCAGAAAGACGACGTAACTCTATTTTGATGCAGGGTGACGAGATAAAATCATTGGAGTGTGATTTCAGTAATGAAAAGTCCGATTATAATTTCAAACCTCACTGTAGTTTTTTTCGGGATCTTCAAGAGTCTAATCATTTAAAAAAGGAAACTATGTTAATGGAATCTTCAGCGAAATCTATAGAAGTTCATATAAAAACAGAAAAAATGTATGACATCAAAGATTCCAGTTTAGAAGTCAAGAAAGATCATGAAGAATTTCAAGATGAAATACCTTTTTGGGGTTCTAGGCGACACAGTATCAAAGATGGTTTACATCATGATAAAGTTGGGGATAAATTTCACAATAAACTCGAAAATTGTTTGAATGTAAAAACAGAAAGAATATCGCTAGAAAATGTAAACAGCAGACGGGAATATAAAGCTGATCAAATAGCAATGGAAATTAAAAAAGAAACTGAGTCATATCAAGAAGTAAACTTGGAAAATAAAATAAATGAAGATATGGCAAAAAGTGATTCAAGAACTTTTAATATTTTAAAAAGTGTAAATTGCATTGACTATAAAAATTCAAACAATGATTTACACGTTGATTCTAAAACCTGTGAGAAGGTCGCTGTGGAGGACACGCAGAAAAACAATGTAAAAACATCTCGTAATGATATTGAGATTTCTGTTCCGCCGAGTTGTAGCGTGATAGTCGAAACAACTGACATAGAACACACTGATATCAAAATTAGTGAAGTAAAAGTTAAAACGGCTGATGCTGACCAAACGTCTCTTGATATTAAGATTAACGAAGTCTTCCATGGCTCCGAGAGTAATTTAAAGAGTGATCGTGATAGAACAAAACACAAAGACCGCACCGATAAGGATAAATGTGAGCTGAATAAAGATAAATACCGTAGTAGTAAACATTCAAAACCGGAAAAGCACGATAAAGATAAAAAAAGTAAGGAAGATTCAGTTACTAAAACTAATAATGATAAAAATGATAAACTAAAGACCCGTCGTGATTCAGAAAGGAGTAATGAGCATTCTGTAACAAGGGATGGCGAAATAGAGAAGTCAAAGCAAAACGATGAGCCGAAGGTTCGGGCGGATAATCATAATCACAAAAAAGAAAAATTAGATAAAGATAGAAGGAGAGAACTCATAGAATTTGACCCTTTTTCGTGTAAGTCTAAAAAAGATGAAAGACAAAAACATGATCGCCAAAGAAAGGATATAAAAGATAATTTCGATGTTAAACGTGAAAAACAACGCGATTCAGATATGAGTAAAAGTAGAAAATCTTCAAAAGATGAATCAACAAAAGAAATAACAAGAAAGGATTCCACTGACTCATCAGCATCTCGGACTTCACATGAATCTACGAAACTCAAGGATTACGAAACAAATGATAAGGAAGACATTAAATCTAAAATTAAACAAGAACCTGATTTTTTATCGAAACTTGACGCTAAAGTTGCAGTGGAAAGTAATGAACAAGGAGATAAAAAAATTAAATCGGAGGTAAAAGAAGAAAAACATCTAAATGATTTCTCTCATAAACCTAAAATTCATATTTCTGACTATACACAAAAATGTAAGGCGGAAAACAACGAGAAGCAAAGACACTTTTCTTTCGATTCAACAAATGTAGATAATAAACGGAAAGAGCGTCTTAGTTCTTGTTCAAGTTTACCATCAACCATCGGCGGCCACAAGAGAAGAATGTCTTCTCAAGAAATCCTTGAGAGTTTGGAAGAAGAAATAAAAAAGAGCAAAAACGAGACAAAGGTAATAGATAAACGAGATCTAAAGGATCTCAAATCTAATGATAGGCATAAGACGCCTAAGTTTAACAAATGTCATTACGCAAAATTGTTTGAAAGTAAAACAAAGGATGACAAAAAAAATCAAGTAAAACCACCAGATGATTTATTTACTTCCTTAAAGGATAATGATATCACAGACCTTCCTGACAAAATAAAAATCAAACCAGAAGAAAAACCTAAGAAAGATGATAAAAGCAATACTTCTAACGAATCACGAAGTGAAATGCATAACAATTTAGACTTTCTTGCTATATTTGAACTAAGATCTAGTGAAGAGGACGAAAAGCAGAGAGCACTAACAAACGAAATTAAAGAAAAGAAGAGAATACAGCAGTTACAACAAATTCAGGAACTTCAGATGCAACAAGGAGCCTTACAGAATACAGATCTTAAATCTAAGGAGGATAAAAAGCAGAAGCAAGATGAAAAGAAAAAAGATTGTGCTCGGGAAAAACGAATGTCAACGGAACGTAAAAGTAAAGAACTTGATCAAAAACAAAAAAATAGAAAGCAAACACAAAGCACCGATAGTTCCGATTCTGATGAACCTAAGAAACATTCTATTTTCGATATAGTTGATGATGGACCTACCTATATTTCGATGTATGATAAAGTAAAAGCCCGATCTTGTAAGAATATGCAGAAACAAGAAGAAGAAAAGCGTCAAGAGAAAATAAAGGCGAAATTCAGTCAACTAAAACAAAGCAGGGCCAAACGCGAAGAGAAGAAAAAATCTAGTTGGGATGAAGACAGTGATTCAGACCAAGAGCGACAAAAACTTATGAAATCATCGATTGACAGTTCATCAGAAGACGAACATAATTTGATTCATAATCATAGTAAGAGGCACGATAGTTTACAAAGATCATCGATAAATTATGAACGACATAGTGTAGATGATTACTTTAACATGACAAATAACGATGAAGATTTTCGGAACAAACTTTCCCGTAAAAATTCTCGTACGCGAATTATGTCAGATTCATCAGGCGACGAAGTTATGAAAAGTAATATAAGTCCAAATCGAAGCGGAGAGATAAAAAGAGGCTATTTATCAGACAACGGATCAATACGTGAATGTAAGGATAAGAATAATTTTGTGAAGCAATCCACTATACAAGACAAAATTAAGAAAACTTCGCTGCTTCATTTATTTGGAAAGAGCGATAGTGATGACAATAGACTTAAATCTAATACAGAAAATGAAAGTGATTATAAAATGTCATTTGGAAAATCTCTTTGTAACGATATGTCTTCTGAAAGCGAATCATTGCCTTCAAATCGGACCGACATAAGAAAAAAGCATAAAAAGAAACAAAAGAAGCACAAGAGTTCATTTTCAGATGATGATAATAAAAACGACAATTGTGATGAATCACCTCATGATCGAGAAAAACATAAAAACAGTGATTCATTTAGAAGGCACAACCGAAAAGAAAAACGCAAGGATAAATCTCGAGAGAGTTTTGATACAGATGACACTAAAGAAGACAAATCAAAATTAAGGAAAGATAAAAGACTATCTACCGAAGTCACAGAAACTTTTTCAGGTAATGCAAAAAGAGAAGGCAAAATGGAAGATATTTTCGGCCCATTGTCTGACGACTCTGATAAATGTACTTCTAATAAGATCGAAAAATCAGTAGCAGAATATGATTCGTTAAAGTTAAATAAGGACGATGAATCTAAATGCAAAGATAGAGATGAAAATAAAAAAAGAAAAGAAAAGAAACGAAAAGATAAACGGCAATTTTCGAAAGACGATGAAAATAGTTTGGATGTTGACGCTGTAAGTAAAGCAATAGAAGCTCGACTATTTGCAGATTCTATGAGTAGTGACGATATTGCCAAAACAAATGATACAGCAGACCTATTTAAAGTTAAAGCAAAATATGAAGACAATACTGACAAAATCCACATGTTCCAATCTGAAAAACTGATGGAAAAGATTAAAAAAGAATGCAAGGAAAAGAAGAAGAAGAAAAAGAGGAGTAGAGAAGATCGTCAAAATAGAAAAGAACATCATTATTATCAAAATGAAAAGCTTGCAAAACAAGATGGTAACATTTTTGAAAGACATGGAGATATGTCACCTAACACAATCTTGAATATACCACTTCCGAATGAAACAATTGAAAATGAAAAATCCGACGACACAAAATCTCTCTCAGAATCACCCAGCTTGCCACGATTAACCGATAGTCCACCTTTTGCTGTCAAGTCAGAAGAATTGAGCTCTAAAAATACCGATACGGACAGTACTAGTCAATTGTCAATCGACGTGTCTATCCAAAGCTATGACGAAACGAAACGTGTAGAAATTGATGATATTCCAATGCCTCCGGCCATTGAAAATAACGTTGTTCAAGACATTAGCGAAATACCCCTTCCAGAAGACCCTCCAGAAAAATGCACAGCAATTGATTCTAATAGTGATTTAATTACCGACGCATCAAAACAGTCTCCTGAGATATTGTGTAATGACGTCAGTGATGACGCTGTTAGGAGTATACCTAGCATCGAAACCGTATCAGATAAACAAATTGAAACATCGCCTACAGACGTTCAATCTTCGAAAAAGATTGAAGAAAAACCAAGAGCGATAATTTCACAAGAAGAAACTGAAGATGCCGTCGCAGCTTTACTCGGGGAAAGTTTTCGAAGAAAGGCTGATACATTTGCAAATTGTTTCGAGGAAGTCGTTACCAATGATAATAATCAAATTGAAATAGAAAACTCGTCTGTAGCAAATGAAAATATTCTCGAAGAAGATGCCGAAGAAATGAGACAAGCTGTACAAAACTTAAATGCCAGTGAAATGGAAATCAAACCTGACACACCTGTTTCTGATAGTGACTTCCTTTTAATTGATACAGATACAGAAGAAACGGAAGAGACATCTCAAGATGCAATAGAAAAAGTATCAGTTAATACAATACCTACATCACAGCCTCAATCGAGTAATGTTAAAGCGCGTCAAGTAGTTGAACCATCTAATGTTATAGTATCAAAACCTATGACAGTAGTCGTTCAAACAAGTCCAAAAATTCAAGTCTCATCGAGTTCACCAAGTGTAAAAATATCTGAAAGTAATACTTTGGTGTCATCACCCGTAAAACAGGAAACCTCAAAAACAATAACTTCAACAGCAACCCCTGTTATTACTTCGTGGACTATGACTAACAATAAAATTGAAACGCACACCGTAAATTCGCCCATAAGCAAAGATGACGGCAAATCGGCACGTTTAACGACTAACATATTACAAATTAGACCATCACAAATGAGTAATACTTTAATTGCCAATCCAAGTAGGCTTGCCGCACCATATCAAGTGATTAATCGTATGAACTTCAACCAAAGACCTCAAACACAACCGTCAAATATGCAACCACCAATGATCAAAATACCCGATAACCATGTTATATATCCGAAACCACAAGGAATAGTGATATCTCCGAGGTTGACGAGTGAACCCAGACTACAAAGTCCAAAAGGTGCACAAAATGAAGGTCTTACTTCTCCACGCCTCACGAATATGACAATTCTAACTACCTCACCACAAGGTTTAAGTTCAGTTGGATTACCTTCACAGAACGCTTTACAGCAAAGGTCCCCTGGACAAGTCACGGTAGTACGCATGCAACAGCCGTCATTAAGTCCACTTCATATTCCACATGGAGCAAGAACTATGATATCTCCTAATAGACCAAATTCTGTTTTGGTTCAGACACAAGGACCGCCAATACATTTTAATAGGTTGCCAATGGCTCCAGTTTTAGCTCCCTTATCAAAACAGATAGTTCCTAATCTACCCCAACAAAATAAGAATATTTGTGTTCCAAGTTCACCTATATTACAACAAAAAGTATTTTCGGCTGCAGAATCAGCAAAGAGTGAAAGCAGTAATGAAGAGACTAAAATAATTTTGTCACCAAATTCAAACAACACAGTTATGACTAATCGGATGATACCAATGCAAAATTCTCTTCATGTTGGTACAGTGAATTCTTTACATATATCAAATAAAGTGTTGCTTAACAACAAACCAACTTTTGAAAAAAGAGATGTTCAACAGCAAAAGACAGAACATGGAAGTTTATCGTACAGTTCTTCGCCGATTATTCATGTAGCCAACTTAAGCCAATCGCCACCAGCCCATATACAAAGTATTTCTAAACCAGTTATGGCTAATGTTCAAGAAGCAAATTCTAATAGAGCTCAAGGCCAAAATGTGATACATACAATTAACCAGCAAAGAATAATTACTGGCACATCTTTAAATAATTTAATACAAATTGATAATACTAAAGGACAACCAACGGTGTTATCGGTGGCAACCATACGTCCGTCTGCAGTTTTTACTAAATCAGAAACATCAGGTGCGGTAGCAGTCACAACGTCAAGTTTAGCTAATGTTGTTATGACTCCGTTGTTACTCAAAACATCGCCTAATCCAAATATACCTATACGTCTTAGTTCTCGGAACGATCACTTTGAAAATAACCTTTTATTACCAGTCAGCAATATTGGTAACCAAGACGAGAAAATAAACGATAAGAACATTGAAGATGTACATATGAATGCTAAATTAACTCCGTCGCCTGCAAAATCACCGGAAACGTTAGCAAAATGTGAAACTGATTTCGAAGAGCTTTTAAAAGATAAAACAAATGAAATTAAAGTAACCAATGATCCAGACAAAAAATTGGAAGTAAATGTAGGAAAAACGGTTACGGTGATTACACAATGTAACGACAGATCAAATGATTTTATTAATAAACGAGAAATAACTCCCGATAAATCAATCACTGCTACGCATCAAGACTCAGAGAATATGTTAAAATCGAACAGTTTAGAAACTGTTAAGGAAAAAACAAGTTTTGAAAGTAGTACTACAGATCAAAATATAACAGAGAAGGAAAGTAATATAAAACATTCCACCGCTACAGATAACGCAATCGATATCGACAAAGTACAATTTATTAGTCCTAATAATTCAGACGTTAAAACAGATCAATCTAAACTCTTCAATTCAGATAACACTTATAAAGAAATTTCTGCTTTTCGTGTATCTCCTAGCAATAAAGAAAACAATGAGAATGATATTCATACTCCAGAGGAAAATGAATTTTGGAGCACTAAAGATCAGATTATAGAATCTGTTATCAAAAAAGTTGATTCCCTTTGCAATGAATCTTTTGACGTTAATGTAAACATTAAAGCGCAAGTCTACAACACTTCAACTGAGTTAACCCATCGCGATCACAGTAACCAAATTTCTAAAGACATAGAAACTAATTATATTGAAAACAACAGCATCTTTAGTGATAATAACCTGAAAGAGGACTTGGCAATGGAAAAAAATACACTGACAAGTAGAAGAGGGGGACGAGGTAACAGAGGAGGTAGACGAACTGAAAAACAAGATAGAATACAAACACGTCAAATTGCAAAAGCAGCTCGTGGTGTTGGCAAGCGAGGAAGAGGTAGAACTAATAAAATTGATAAGAAGTTAAAATTTAAGTTTATATCGGGTTGTAATACCATTAATAATATGCCTGGAGATATTTATGATTTCCACGAAGACTCTGGGGATGAGGCGGCTGCAACTTCTATTAATAGTGAAACAAGACCAAGATTAATTTTAACTATTAAGAGTCCACTTTCAGGCAATGCAGGTGTAATACCGACTTCGACTCTTAGCATTGCTCAGAAAGAATCTAACATAGTTCAAGAGAAGCCAAAGGAAGAAAAAAGTGAAGTGTTTGCCTCACCTTCTACTAATACTCGTAAATCAAGAAGACTTCAGGAAAAAGATATACAAAAGGGCTCTGTTGATGATATTTTAGACGAAGTTATTAAAGGGCCAGTAATAAATAGTAAGAATGGTCGAGAAAATAACAGAAAAAGGCTATTGAGACCAGCTGGTACTAAGCAAAATGCAGACAAGTCTCCTTCAGACACCAGAAGGTCACCGAGAGGTTCAAAGAGGTCTAGAGACAGTCTCTCTGATGCATCAATCGACAGTTCCGATGAGAATATAAAGAAAGAAGATCTAGTTAAGGACTCCAAAATACCTAAACTTGAGCCTGTGTCACAAGAGACCGCGTCGGAAATAGATACTGTTGTTAAAAACGTACCACCGCCAGAAGTGATCTCACATTCTCAACCTGTCGTGAATCCAACACCTATTATGAAACCTCCAAAGAAAATGATATCAGAAATAAGCGCGAAATTAGCAAGCGCATTTGAGGCGGCGGCAGCTGGTACTCCACCAGTCGTAATATCTGCTCCGGCGTTAGTGACTCCAGCGCCAACAACGGTGCCTATCGCTTCGCCTGGCCACGACCGTCTAATCCCACCACCCTTAGAACGGCGAAGTGCAGAACTCGAGTTGCCAACGTTTTCCCATAGAGAACCCAGAGCCGCCGAACATATTGCGAATCAAGAAACAATAAGCGTTTCCCTCGGGGAACCTTCTGATGTGACAAGCATAGAGACGGGCCACATTAGGCGCCTGGTGGACAATGTTCCAGCGAATATGATACCTGTAGGAGCAACCGAGGCGACCGATGCTAGAGTACAATCTCCCGCTCTTCCTCACAGACCACCTTCCACGCATCGCCCTGCGGACCGCGCGACGCCTATTCTCATCAGGTGCGTTATCAGCACTTAAGCAGTAAATAGTTTGAGC
>JAAAKR030082548.1:0-16634 GCA_010014985.3 Delias pasithoe
TAAATTATATATAGAAATTTTGCTTGAAAGTATCTTATTTTTGATTATATTTGATGTAAAAATAAACATAATTAAAAGCTTTATCTATTATTTAATTTTGACTAAAAATAATATTAGATCTATTAAGATAAATATTATCCAAAGAGTAATAAAATATTAATTTTTGTAAAGTACGAATTATACTAATGTTAAATAATAATCATCTTCTAAGTTAGTTAAATTTTTTATTTAGTAATTATAATTTAGAGAATAAATTACAAAAATAATATAAGTTATAAAAGTTTAATCAAATATCATAATCTAAATTAATAAACTATTTTACATAAAATTTTAAAAAAAGTTTAATAAAAAAACTGTTCTATATGATTATGTATTTTGAATATAATGTTTACAAAATTCTTATAATTAACAGGTATAATAAATTTACAAATTTAATAAAGATCAAATATTTTCGTTTGTGTAAAATTATTTATGTTATTGAAATTATTAGAGTTTTAAAGATCTAATGCAATTATTTTAATTTTATAAAATAACAGTCATAATATTAAAATTAATTAAATCTTTTACTGAAACATAATCAAAAAAAATTTGCATCTAAAATGTTCTTATACTGAGGTTTATTGTATTTTGTTTTTGTTCATACATAATTAATATATTTAATTACTGTTTTTTAAAAGTTCATATACTACGATTAAGTATTACTGTTTGTACCTCTTATATTTTTTTTAGAATTTTTAATATAGGATACCAAAAGTTATTAATTATTCTGATATATTATCAATATAATATATTAACTTAAAATTTTGAATAAAAAAGTATTATTTTTATGTGAAATTACTGATAAAAAAAATTTATTTATATATATACATAAATCGTCTAAGTTTGAAGTAAACATTAAAAGTTATTTAAAGAAAGTTTCCACGCTGTTTGTATGAAATACAGTATAAGGAATAAGCTGTATGTACACTTTGACAAAATAAACATCAAAAAGTTTTTTACGAGTCGTTAATACATATATCATATAAAGTTATAAGACTTGATATATAAACTAAAAATAACAATAATGTTATGCATAATATAAACATAATTAATTAGATCTCAGAACGAAGTATATCTTTTATTTATTGATCAATGAATTCGTATTTATATCTTATGGTGTCTTAATATATTACTGTTGTATATGGTTGTAATATACTATAGAAAACCATTTACAGAATAAACATTTAAAAATACAATTATTATTTCCACCATTATTTATATATGTTTTTCTATACATACAGATACAGTCAAATAATATATTTAGATTATCTTTACAATACTAATTAATAAGAACATTTAATTTACAAAGTAAGTCTTTATATGACTGGCTCTACTTATTCTGACAAATAAAATAACTGAAAAATACAAAAGTTAAATTGTCGATGTATATAAAATGTAACAATGAAGATTTTACAAAAAAACAAGAAAGTACATACAAAATCAAATATTTTATAATCAACAATATTTTACTAATTAAATATACATTTTGTCTTTTTGAGTAAAGTTAATATTTTAATTAATTTAGTTTTTATAAAAACTTATAAGGGTTTTTTTATAAAAGTTATAAATTTTTGTCAAAGATTCGTTTATTTATTGAAACATGTAACATTTTCAATATTTTAAGATATTTTTATATTTTATGTAAACTATTAAAAGTATATTAATTTATAAATAATGTAAAGATTGTAAAACATAAATACTATTTAATTATTTTTATAAATACTTAAAAAAATAATTTATTAATTTTTATATTTATAAGAAAATATATTTATTTTTTTATGTTATTTTTAACTTTCTTTCAACAGTCTTTTTCAATGGAAGATATAGATGAAATAATAATATCAGATAAAATGCAATCAAATAATGATAAAATACCAACGATCGAATTGCCTGCAAAAAATTACGATTTAGTTATAAATAACTTTCATTCTTGCCACTCTTACTCCTTTAATTATATGAAAGATGAAATGTTAACTTTATATAAAAACTATGATTTATATTCTAGTTTCGTTTATAACATTCTACTAAAATATCCATTGATTAAGAATTACATTGAGATTTTAATGCCTGATGCAAAAACAAGAAGGGATCTAATTACAAAGGATGAGTTTTTGTTTTTTATTAGACATTATATTCAAAAAAAGTTTCCTATAAAGTACAATCTGCTTGGAATTAATTTTTTACAAAATCTTGCTATTTTTAGCTATAAGTTGGTAGAAAATCTGAGTCAAATACAATATGATTTTCTAACAGAAAAAGAGTTGGAATTACTAAAATTTGCAATTTACGATATGATCGATGTAACTGAAGATAATTATTGTCCAGGTAATCTTTTAAAGTTATTTAACGTGTTAGGTTACAAAGATTTTGTAAAAAAATATAAGATTTTAACTGATTTAAAAATTCGAAAGATAAATATAAGATCTACTGATTATTATGTTGTAAATCCCTTTGAGTTTCAAAATGATAAGTCAGTGGAAAATAGTACCGACTTGAACATATATAAAAACAAATTAGGTATTAATTAATATATAAAGTTTATAAATCTTAGTTTAGTAAATAATTTTGTTTTGTGTTTTTTTAAAAACAAACTCAATGTTATTGATTTATCAAAATTTACAAAATGTTTTGTAAATCATAAATGCAATAAAAGTAAAATTTATACAAAAATAATAACGTCAACAAAATTATTTACTAAACTAAGATTTAAACTTACAATACTAAAAAAATAATTTATCTTAGTATGTATACTAACCATTTTAACAATTTGAATTTTAAAACATTACATACATAGTTTGTAAAAATCTTTTGAACTATTGGTACATTTCGTAATAGATAAACTTTCGTCGTTTAGGTAATTGTATTGTTTTATTTTAAAGCCATAATAATTGAAGATTATGTTACTAAATTGTGTACTAAACAATATAACTTTGACTAAGTGTTTTAAATTATTTGTTACAATTGATTTTTTATGGGTTAATAGAAATTTAATTTTAGTATTTTTTTAAACGAATGTGCAGCACAGAACTTTTCAGTGAAGTAAAGTATACATTTTTAAAAACTTTATTTTAATATCTGTATATTCAAACGTCTAAATTTTTAAAAACATTAGATATGCAAATGATGATACAATATTTTTTTTATTTTAAAATTTCGACATTTATAAGCCTCGATCTGTTGTTACTAAATTTTTTGAAATATTTGAAAAAAATATTAGCACTTAATGTTATGTTTTATATAACACAATGTAAGAAACAATAGACGTTTTATAGATAGCAAAAAAAATATTTCGATCTTAAAATTAGTTTGAAATTAATATAAGTAAATATTTTTTTTATATTATATTTTATGTTAATCACTAAATGCTAATATAAAATTGAGTTTTAGTTAAAACTGTATAACTTTGTTACTTTTGATTCATGTTCGGTATTATTCTGTCTTAATTGTTAAATAAATAAGTACAAACTCAAGTAACTATTTCGTTTTTAAAATTAAATGTAGCTAATATACAATACTAGCAATTGTTAAAAATAGTCTGAATTTATTAAAATAAAACCGCACTAAAATAAGAATTAATTTTAAGTAAAGTGCTTTAAAAAATACTAATTTACCTATTCTTTCGTCAACTTATGTATTTCAAATTTCTCAACAATAAATTTATAAATGTAAGTGTTATGATTACTGGAACAATTCGATTGTTAGGTTTCTACTTTGCGTACTTAGTTGTTATTTATAAAAAAATATCGTGAGTTATTATATTTTGTAATTTATAATTATAAACATCTATAGTTCAAAGCAAATGTTATATTTACAAAAGAGAAGAGTATGTGTCATGTATATAACATAGAGCAGTTAAAAGAGTATTTACAGATCATGAAAGGCTTATTATTTTTATAATTTAATTTATCGTAATTACACAATAATTTAGGAATTTTAAAGAAACTACGAAAGTACTTATCTTGATGCTTAATAGCCTACCTAAACTACTAATCTGTAGACCTTTCTGTTTTCATTAAAATATAAATTTTTTTTTATTTGTTGTAAAAAAATCCCTGTAATAGAACTTGTTTTTTTGTAGTTAAATTTTTAAAAAAACAGATAAAGAAAATAAGTTAACAAATTAATTATAAGTAGGTATTTATAAAATAAATTAGAAGCTAGTATAATGTTATTTAAAAATGATAATTAAGATAGAAATTTTTTATACTAAACAGTTAATGATTTCAGACTCTTTGTACATCGATTTTCTACATTTATGATTAAAAATAGACCAAAGTAACTATTATTCTATATTTAAAAAGCGAATTCCACATTTAAAAAATTTAAAAAGGAAGCTTTAGGTCAAAGAAAACTTATTTGTAGAACAAACTTTATATCAATTAAAAGAGGTTATTTATGATTACAATATATAAAAAATTATCTTGTCGAAGATAAAAAATTTATTGTGCACTTTTACTCTACCTACTTAAAAAAATAATTTTTATTTTAGTCACGTCTTTAATTAATAAACAAATAACAACTGAAACATGAACTGCCTAAGATAGTTATTAATAATAAACATTAATGTAATATTGTTTAGTAATATACAACATTATGCACAGCACTGACCAAACAATCTATCTTCTTTAGCTTTCACCAAATCATATACCCCTATCAAATGGTAAAAATTCTTCTATACAAAATTATTATTTTTAAACAAACAATATGTAAATAATTGACACAATTTCAATATTTACTCATTTAGATAAAATCTTCCATTAATATTTGTTAGTCATTCTTGTAAAATATTATTCTTTGTAACTCTTAATATCTAATTTAATTTATATTTTACCATTTAACATCGTAAAACCATATTGACGTAGTAAAACTAAAATTCTCGATAACTCATTGTCTTTAATTTAACTTTTTTTGCTTGAAATTAATGTTTTTAATCCTTGTTAAAAATTTTTTCAATACTACCATTATTTCAATAAACTTAATTACTTACAAAAGCATACTTAATCAATTTTGACATAGATCATTAGACAGCGCTTTGCATATTTCTTATAGTTTAACGTATAACCTTTTCTAAATTCCAATTTTTTGAAAATCTTTTAAAATCAAGAATATTTTCTTATCTTTCAATTTTTAGTACTATATATCATAATCTTATTATTTTATACAAAGCTGCAACTAAGATAACATATTTAACACTAATTAATAAATATGTTATATTATTTTCCATTTATTTTGTTATGCTTACAAATTCATTTCACTTCTGGTTTTCCAATTTAGCAATCGACGTTTTTAAAAAATCATTACATCCTATTCGAACTGATCCTTACTACTTTACGAATAAAAGTCCTATTTCTTGCTTCATTTATTGTTTTTTCCTGTCCTGCCCTTAAGGAGGATAACTCAGAATTTTAAAATACTTTTTTAAAAAGTTTATAAATGCCATAAAATGATATTTTGTTTTTATTTTTTATGTGTCCAAAAATTTGATTCAAAGATCGTACTGTAGTCACTGCTTTCTTGTATTTGTTCTTAATCAATTTTTTTACCCTTTTATCTCAATCTTATATTTTATTAGAAAAATTTTAGATAGTCTCTCATAACTATTTATAACAGCTAACAAGCATATTTTATGAGATTTTAGCTTAAATTTTTATATATTACATCTCTATTACTCGAACTGTTGCGAAATTAGTAATTATTTTTTCTTTTTACACTCTTGTGTTTTTTAGCCTTTAAGACTTATCAAGAACTTTAAATTTAATTTTAAACACTATTTTTAAATGGTTATTTTTTTATACTTCACTTTTATATTTGAAGATTTTTAATTATCTTTTTTATAATTGTTAAATTTTTTAAAATGCATTCTACATTATTATTAAACTGCTTCAATAATCTATTTTAACGATCACAATTCAAAATTATAATATTTAAACCAAGCTATGAGTTAGTATATAAAATTTACCCTTCTAGCTCTCAATGCCTTAAGATATGTTTCTTTTCTAAAATTCTTTTTTTTCATTCAAACTTTGATTTTTATACGTCCTTAAACAATTCACATTACTTTTTCCATAATTTTATAATTTACCTTATTCAGTGTCAAATTCTGGGATGTTTATTAGACCGAAACATATTTACCTTTTTTATTCTTTTGTAAATGAACCGCTTTCAACCTGGTATACCAGTATCTGTTCAAAAACATTGTCTATATCAAAAATAGTTATCTTTTATTTACAAAAAATTATTTACATCTTCCAATATATCAATGTGCTCATTCATTTTTACCGTCTATTTTTATTTCTTATTTCTTAAATTATGCGTAAAATTTGACGTAATATCTGCAATATTTGAAAAACTATTGTTACAGCTTTTATACCTTGAATGTGCTCACATTACTTACCTTCTCAATAATTAAAAAATTTTATGTTAAACTTTTATTATTTTTAACAGTATCTCTTTTGGACACTTAAATTTTCTTTATTTAAAAAGGTACCTCTTTTGGTAATTTACATTTATTAACAATTACATTTTTATTGTTCTGATTAATCTATCAAAACTGATTTTTAATTTTATCTTATGAATCAAATGTCTTAATATTCAATTAGACAATATCTATGTATATTCTTAATTAATTCCAATCCATAACTTTTGTAAATTATGTGGACTGTTTTTTTAACCCGTTAATAGACGTTTCTAGTAAATATAATGCTTTTGTATGTTTTTCTTTTAGGCTCGATATTAATTTATTCTCTTTTGAATGAAACACAGTCAGATATTTTTTTTTGCGTTGCTCGTATTACATTCAAGATATTCAAAAGCCTAAAATTATAATTCAAAAGACAAAAATAGTAAAATGAATCAATTAACTTAATTTTCTAATTCTAATACTTGTTTTTTATAAGCCTTTTGAATTTCACCATTTTATTTAAGATCTTTTAAGTGCTGCATTTATTGATTAATCAATTTTATTTAATCCTTCAGCCTTGCTTTTTCACAATAAAACTTTTTTATCTAGGAAAGACGCTTAATAATTTTAAATTCCCACAGCATATTATCAACATTGCGCAACTTTAACATATAAAAAATCATATCGTACATAGTAAAATATGTTACATCATTAAGTCACAATACTTGAATTTAGTTATCGTTTATTAATATAATTTTTAACATATACTTAGCATTTTAAAGGATTTATAAAATAAAAGTTTATTACATTATTATTAAATTTTTAATATTAAAACAGCCGAATTTCGTAAATATTAAAAAAAAATAACTACATAAAATGTTTCTTTTTTAATATTTATGTTTATAATTTATATCTTATATTAACATTGGAACAATGTATAGACTAAGTCGAATGATAATGTATTTGTAAGTTTTAGATGTTTGCTTCACAACTACATCCTTTACTACATATGTTGTATATATAAACAAAATAATATTTACTTATAAGACCCATAAAAAATAAAAAATAATTTTGATGTGTTAGATTATTCAGTAAAACAGATGATAAGATAGGAATGCCTTATAAATAAATTAAAAAACAAATATAATTTAAATAAGAATACAATAGGTCTAAGGATAATTTACGATACTAAACAAAGACTCGTTAATTAAAACTTCTTATTAATATTGAAAAAAATTAAATATATTTTATGAATCATATAACAAGTTATTATCAATTTAAAGAGCCTTTGTATCTTTATATCGACAATAAAAATTCACGTACCTTTTTATTACAATATAAACAATAAACTTATAAAAGATGTCACAGTAATTATTTATACACGTCAGATTATATCTAACCAATTTTCTACTTGTACACCATTAATTATTGAGGCACGATGTGCGCGCCATTCTATATGCCAGACGCCCCGCCTAAAAAATACTTTAAAAATAATATTAATAAAATAATATATTAAAATATTCAATTTGAAAATTTAAAAAAGAAAAAAGTCAAAATTATTTATTTATTTTTTTACTCTGTACTCATGTACTTTTTTTCTTTGTTTATAGATGTAAGTTAAACGCGATTGTTAACAAGACATTCAATTATTTTTCATTTTTAGAGCATAATTTACGTTTTTTGTTTAAAAACGTTGTTAAAATTTTCTGCAACAAAAACTTCATCTCTAACATTAAAGTTTTTAATTGAATTATAAATCAAAGACTGCCTGTATATTCGTTTTAAATATTTTGTGTTAATAAACAGTAAAATTTTTTTCATTCTTTCGCAAATTAGTGATTTTTTTAAATTATCACAATCTATAAATATAAGATTTTTATCGATACATTCAGTAACCTTTTGTGACAGTATTAAACCCTGGTATGTTTATAAATAATCTAAAGGTGGATTTACTTGTAGCCTAATGTCAAGCACAGTTATATTTATAAATTACTAGATCTGTGTGTACAATCCAATTATTGTTTAACAATCAAAATCATATTGCTTTAAAAAATATATTTTTGCAAATATTTAGTTAACATTTGATTAATATTTCGACCTGTCCTTGTGACTGGGAATGACGAGGTCTAGAATGAACAATGAAACAGTAAAAATCTGCTTTAAGGCTATCTAAATATCGATTCCTGAACTCTTATCTATTACCTAAATGTAAAATTAAGCGCTCTTATTGTGTTCTAAAAAAATTAGGTTAAATTAGGTAGGTTAGTGTTTTAACACTGTTTTATTAAGTAAGGTTATGTTAGGAATATTTTAAATAAACATTAAAAACAGATAAAATCTAAGCAAATATCATAGTTTCACTTTTGTATTGCGAAATGTTGATCAAGTAGATCATCAGTCTTTCCATAAGCTTTAAAGCACGAATATAAAGCTGCTTTTTTTTCGTATGACAGATTGTGTGTGACAGTAAACAATACATTTCGAAACAATTTTTCTCACGATAAATCGAAGAAAAAAGACATACAGTTTCATGAATGCTTTTTCAAACCTATTTATAGCATTAAAATTAAAAATTAAAAAGTTTTACATTCATTTTCTAATGCATTACTTTGTGTTTTCAGCAAACACGTTTATGTAAGCCTTTTGGATTATGTAAATTTAAAATGCAGTATTTCACAAACAATAATTTTAATAATCTTTTAAGTCCTTTTTGATATGTTTATCAAGTTTGTGCAACTTTCATTACCTGTTAGAAACTGAAATAAGGTATTGTATTCTTCTTCGTCTTTTACAACAGAAACCATGAATAAAATTTTTATAAATATAACTTTATAATTTATATAAATCATCCATGTCAATTGTGTTGTATACAATATGATAAAATATTGAAAATTAATAAAACATATGGCTCCATGGTCGTATTTTTTATTTATAAAAATTAATCCCGAGTTTGAGGCTCAGAATGTATGTTTTATGCAAAATATATTACTAGAATTACAAACAAATTTATCGGGCTATAAAAAATCAAGAAAATATGTAAAGTTGTATTGATGCTATTGGCTTGTGGCGCGCCATAATATTTAGTTAAATTTTATTAACAACTTTTAGCTTTGGAGAAGAACAAACTATAAGTATAATATAGATAACAATTGTATTTAGAGATATAAGAAAAAAAGCCAAAATGTATTAGAAATTTATTTAAATTTGGTCATACAATATAGATATTACAGAAAAATATATATTAAAGAATTGTTTATTATTGAAAGTAGACTAAAGACTTGAAAGTATATGAGATTGTTTGTAAATGTTATAACCAATTTGAGGCAAAAAATGTTCAACATGTCTATTGATTACTTCCCTGAAAGCTTGTTATACACTGTTTAATATTGATTACATTAATTGATTTCACAAAATTTAAAAACTATACAATATGTGTTTATAATAGCATCTTGTGATTTAGATGTACAAAATAACAGTTTTAAAATCAAACAATCTAAAATGTGTTTTAAACTTTAAAAATTTGAATTTAAATTGATCAGAATTTTTTTTATCTCGTCGGGAGTTGAAGTACAAAATATTTAATTAATTACTTTAAATAAAAGTTATTAAAATACTTAAAAACCATGTATTATAGTGAAATTCATTAATAACGTTGTTTGTCTATATTAAATAGAACGGAATATTAAAAAGTTTAAAATTTAATGCTAAATAATCTAAATAATAGTTAATATCTACAATTATCTATCTAAAATATATAGTTTTTTTAATGGTTCAAAAAACTTTTTTATTGTATAAAGCTTTACTTTTTTAAATCGAATTTCAATCCTAGTGTTTAAAAATTAAGGTAGTAAATTTTGTTTAAATAAACTAATTTCGGGCTCTCTTTACATCTGTTTATATTTGAATTGAAAGTGTAGTTATCTTACCAATACATGTAAATATTTTAAAAAAACGTTTTTAGCTTATCTTAAGAAAAACAATTGTTTGTTTATTGAATATAACAGACAATAGTTTTATATGAATTGAACGATCCTGTTTTGCATTTAGCTATTTTGTAATATTTACTAAGAAAATGTTTTGTGTGAAAAAATTTTAAACAAAAATATGTCTTTATATATAACATTACAAAAATCAATTTTAACATAAAAAAAATATTTTTAATGTAATCTGTTATATTTATGTTATAAATTACCAATATTTGATATATTATTGTTCTAATTTATACTTTAGATAAAACTAAAACAAAAAAACATCATAAATCTTAAATGCTTAAGAGATTAAATATTGATTTATTGTGTTTAAATCCTTTAGTCTCAACATATTTATCGATAAAATTCATATACATCAATTTTTTTTCTTATTTTTAAATACGTTAAAAATTCAAATATATTTAGAATTATCTGTACAATTGTTAATAACATTTCAATTATTTTAAAAACATTATTAATATTTTTTATTTGCATCAACTTTTTATTAGTACTATTCTTTTAATACCGAAAAAAATTGACTTCTCATGTCATCTAAATTTTTTACACTCATATCTCTAAAAAGCTCGTCTACTAGTTTTTTTTCCTTGGAATAAAATCCGTAGTCTGTATCAGTTTTAAATGCATAGACAAATCCTAACATTTCATCACTTAATTTAGATAGATATTCTAATATGTATTTTTCCCTAAAGAATGCACTTAAAAAGTCAATAATATCAAATTTATAATTAACAATATCAGATTTGTGTATTGACTTAAGTTCTTTTATACATACATCAACATAAATAAAATCATCATTAACAATATTTTGCAGCTCTAAAACTAAGCAAGCTCTTATTAGATAACTTACGCCACATTGTTTAAAATAAATATAGTGGGCTATTTTTTGTATATAATTAAAATTGTCTAGTAGATGTTTACACACTATTGATCTAACTACTTCATCTTCCTCTTGTGTATAATATGCAAATAAATTAAGTTCATTAAAGCAAATTACATTTATATTTACACAAAGATGTGTAAATAAAATATTTAAAGCTGTTCCTGTTTGTATAAGTATTCTTTTAATAAGCATTTTACACAAATTTACATCTATAAATAAAGAAAATACGATGGCTTGTTTTTCATATATATTGTTTTCGTTGTACCTGTTTAACCACTGTAGGATTTTTGTAAAATCATTGTAACAATCTTGATTTATTGGTTTATATATTTCTATATAAAGGTTGTTTAAATTACAAAAACTTGCTTTATTATGAATCTGTTTGAAATTAAAAGTTTCATTTTTCCAAAGTTTATCTTCTTTACCACAAATTTTATACACAAAACGATAATTCGCATATGTAATTATAATCTCATTGTATATTTTTTCAACATCAATACAATAATCATAATTTTTTTTTACTCTTATATTATTTGCAGTAAACTTTTTTACATCTTCCGTATGATTCCATATATTTAAGTCTAAACTATTAAATGTTTTTGTTACAAAATTATAGTTAGTATTTGTTAAAACACTTTTATCTGTATTTGTGAAAATATTAGTTTTTTTATTGTTAAGCAAATCCAATTCTTTAATACTTATTTTGATGAGATAGCAAACACTGTATTTATATATATAAAAATTTATATTTCTTTTACAAGTATCTCTGACACCTACAATACATTCATATCTAATATCTTTATATGAATAAAATTCACGAAATTTTGCAAATAGTAATATGATTGCAAATTCATTTTCATCCGATACGATGATATCAAAAAATTTATTATTTTCATTAAAAATTCTTGCAATGTTGTCAAATATTTTCTTAAAATTCATGTCAGTTATAGATTTAAAATTGTCGTAGATTAACATTTTTTTAGATTTATCTGATACCCAATAATTAACACATAATTTGACCAATTTATCAATAATTTTTTCAAAATCGTCGGAGTAAGATATTATCTCAGTCCTTGAATAAAATTCACCGAAATTGTTATTGAAATCAATTATCAACTCGTCGATTCTTATGTATACATACACTACCTCATATTCCTCCGTCAAATCATATTTCTTATAATCTTTATTCTTAATCTTTGTTAATGAAAGTTCTGTAATTCCATTTACTATTACCAAATTACATGTTATAGAAGTTATAGTATATATTAGATTATATAATAACATTAAAGGGTAAAAATTGATAAAATTTATGTAATTAAATTTTAATTAAAGTTTTAAATCACACTTTATATACAAAATGTAAAATAAAATCTTTCCGTAAGCACAAATCATTAATACTTGCTCTAGTGGGTTCAATGTTAAAATCTAAATAACTTACCGTATCAAAATATTAGTCTTATCATTACATCTAAAATATAGTTCGTTTTATCTTTTTTTCCTTTTTAATTAATCTTTAATCACTACATTTGAAAGCAGCATTCTGTGAAATTTACTAATACTCTATTTTTATCTATTTACCATCATTTAATGTGTTTAAAACACACAAGGAGATTTTTCTAGCAACCTAAATTCTGTGATTCTTTTAAATGCCATATAAAAACTCATCTTTAAAAGTTAGACATATAGCCTTCAGGACTAATTAAAACAATTACTCCAGTTAAACAAAGCTAACTACATTTACTAAACGCAATCGATTTATTTGTTAAAATGTTCTATATAATTATTTATTAAATTCTTACTAATTATATATTATATACTTTCTTTTAACGTTATAATATTAAGTACAATGTCATTACGTTAAGCGATACTACTATACTTTCCAAAGATTTATATTTATAATTAAAAGGGTTAAAATGTTTATAGTATATAAATTACGTTTTCAGTATTTTTATTGTCGTAAGAGGATTTTCCTTTACGATTCTTACATTACTTTCCTGTTATGGAAGCTATTTCAATAAAGGGTTATATAACTTTAGTATATAAACAATCTAAGAAACAACACATAATTTTACATGACGGAATACAATAATTTTTTTGACAGTTATTATGTGAAAAATTGTATTTTAACGTACATTAAATACTCTTTTATGTATGATCACTTTTTTTTCCATGCCAAATTAACTTGCAAAAACGCAACTATATGTACAATAATACAAGTTGCTTCTCTAAATTCCAAAAAATCAAATTTACTCGGACTTATATATTACATTCTAAATCGTATTTCTTAAGTATTCTAACAATCTATTTATAGAAAAATTAAATTAACAACTATGTTTGAATAAGGACATATGTTTTTTTTGATGCACAATAAACTGTAAATTAACTCAATAATCTTAATCGAACTGATTATAATAACAACCTAAGTTTTCCTTTAACAATTTGAAAATTTCTAAACATCTTTGCCTTACCATGTTTAATAATTCTTTCTCTTGTTTAACTTAAGAGTCAATAAACTTCTACTTTTTGATGATTTTTGATTTTTTTAGGAAGTAACTTAAAAGAAGAATCTTTCTTGTTTCTGAAAATCTATAAAAAAAATAGATTCCCGTTTTTGTAAAAACGTTATTTATACAATTTATTTTTATGATTTCTATTGTAGTTTTGTCAAAAATAAATAAAATAATTAGTGTATGATTTAAATTTGTTATCCTTTCTGCTAAAAAAAGCATATTTTATCTCTAAAGTGCCATAGCTACATTTGTGAGTTTGACTTTTTAACTAACGATTAAATAGACACTCATTCGTCTTATAATAGATCTAAATGCAACAATATCTAATTCAATTATCTTTAAATCTGTTTAACACACAATATTCTAATATCTGTTCTTTTTTGTAATAATTTAGAAGTTTAAAATGCATTTGTCGCAATTTACGTAAGGGTTAAAAATAAAAATTAACAATACAATAAGTTTTTATTTGATACTGTTGCACGTCCCGTTTTGTAAACAGGATGGTCATATAATGTAGTTTGCAATAGCTTAGACGCGTTTTTACGTATTTTTTACATTTAGCTTGCTATCTACAATTTTTTTTATCCCTATTCTTGTTCTGCGTCAATCTTTGACTAAAAAGAAAAAATTAAATTTAGCAATGCTAAAAGAATAAAGAAATTTATTGAAATACACAACTTCAAAAAAATTAAAAACATGTTTTTGCGATATTTAATTATGTCTTATTTTTCAAAAGAGAGGTTACAATAAATAAAATTATTTTTTACCATAGACTAACGCTTAAAATTAGGCATCGGTAAAATGCATGGTATTTTTTACAATAATTTGTCAAAATGTCTAGTTTTTTTTCTGTTTTAAATTTAAAATTCGAATAAAAGTAATTTATAACATTTGTTAATGCAACATATAAATATAACACAATCGTTTACTTTGTAAAATTTTAAACATTAAATATTATTGAAATATAATATCAAACAACTTTTTATCGACTCTACAAATACATTACTTAACTGAACATATAAATCTTTTAATTTACTAAAGATTCTCTCGACATCTACAGTTTTATGAGAAAGAGAGGCAAAAAATACAAAGTCTTTACTGCATATTATAATATAAATTCATAAAAAACAAAAAATTAGAGGTTTTATAAAAGACTTTCCTGTTTACTATTAACTTAATGTAAACTTATTTGGGACTATATACATTCCTCTACAATAGATTAAGACACAGTATTTTCCGAAAAAAGTATGTAAAAAATAAGTCTAATGTCAATTTAATCTCGATCTTGGATTTATTTTTATATTTAAAACAACTTTTTAGTATTACTTTAGTATAATGAATCATAATTATGTTGTAATCTGTTATTTTAAAAATCTTAAAAAAAATTGCTTCATTAGAATAAGACACCTGGCTTTTTTGATTTTAACAAAAAACTGAAATTAGACCACCTTGTAATTTATTTAATTATTTTTAAATAATTTTTAATTTTGTTTTTAAATTTACAACTACGCCTTTATATAATTTTTATTAGAAAGAAACACTACGTAAAACTGTTTAATTATCATATAAAATCAAAAATAAATATAGAAGCACCATTTAAAACATTAACCTAAAGCTAAATAATTAAAATTACATAATATATGAATATGAAAATGTTTAAATTAAACCTTTTAAGGGGTATTTAGATTAAGACACTATCATTAAATTAAGATAAAAAAATTGAATATTTATTATTCAATTATGTCTTCTTTCATTAATAATTTATCAAACATACGCTTTTGCATACCTAAAACTAATCTTTTTAATGAATTTTATTTGATAGTAGAACAAGCAATTAAAATAGCAGTTTTAAAGTCTCTTAAATTTTTATATTGTTTTCCATTTAAATACACTACTCGGGACATTCCAGACCAAATATTCTCCATCGGATATAAATTAGGAGATAATGCTGGCCACTTCATAACATAGACTTATTCTTTTAGCTCTGTGACATGGTGCTTTGTTGTATTGAAACACATAATCATCTTTATTAACACTCGAAAAAAACAATTTAGACAACTATCAAACATTATACAGTAGATAACACTATTAATTTTTGTGTTTTCACTTGTATCATTAGCTGATCTGTGTTACAGAATGCAGCCACACTATATTTCTACCCACTCTTTGTATACGTTTAAATTATCTCATTTTCTTGTTTTATAGATCATGCAAGTTATATTTAAATCCATCCGGATCGTCTAAATAAATTTTTTTTCATCTGAAAAAATAACTTTTTCCTATTGACGACTCCAGAGCACATGAGAATGTGCAAAGTTAAACTTATATTTTTAATGCTTTAAAGTAATACAAGGTTAATGCTTCATTAAATTATAATTTAAGGTTTAAATCTTAGTCATAGCACGCAAAATTGTATCATTAGAAGCAGTTAAACATATTAAATTTTATATTTGCCAATAACACATTTTATGCAGCTAAAGTGTGTATTATGAGTTTAACACGCGGATACAATAATTTATTTAGCCTTATTTGTTTCATGCCATAAATTGACTTCTTTAATAGCAAGTTTCTTATGACACAACAAAGTTCATTTAATCTACATTAAAATTCCCAAAACGTTCTTTTAAAGTGTAAAGTGCTTAGTTGACCTTTTTTTTGTTCATTGAATGATTTTCCATCTCCCATTCAGATTACAAAATTTTTTATAAATTAAACTTTAGTTTTTTAATTTTGTCTTAATTTACATATCCTTTTCTATTTACAATTAAAACATTTAATCTCACTTAAACTAATGGGTTTAAATTTTTTTAATTATT
>JAAAKR030083331.1:4102-14661 GCA_010014985.3 Delias pasithoe
TAGCGCAGTTGAACCCTGGTAATTGGACCAATACTCGAAGCGATTACGAAACATAAAAATATGAATATTAGTTACGCTTTACTATTCATTAATCTTTAGCTATAATAATCTAAAGTAATTTGTTGATATTAATTGATGTTTGAAAAATATTCAATAGTATTTTTGGCTTATTTACCTTTAGGACAAAGCATTTACTACCTTATAAACTTTGCTAAATGAACATCTTTTTTGCAACAAATAATACAAATGAATGAGAGAGTGATAGAATATATAAAGTTATTTAAAGTCGATCGACGTTTTTAAATTAGAGTTTTATATTGATAGTCGGAAATAACGGTTGCATTAATAAATTATGGTTTAAACACAAAAATGAACGCATTATACATACATTATAGGTTACAATTTTTTTTTCTAAGAAAATAAGCTATTACATAAACAAGAATTGAATTTATTACAGAGCCTTAAAATTACACAGAATGATAAATACTTAGCTATGTGATAAGTTCAATATATGTTGACCCTGTTTTGAAATGTGTTTATTCATATTTTCATAATTCTTTCATATTTATGTTCTACGTAATTTTACGTGATGTAGTACGTCGTTGATGGATGTGGGTTTACAAAGATTCCATAGATGTTTATAAATAATTCTTTGTCATCAGGAAGAAGCAATTGGGCACAAGTTATGCAACTCTGTTTGTTGTATGAACAATGATACCGTGCATGACAGCGTTTGGAGTATAGGTGCTGCAATCTCACAAGTTATGAAAACCGTCTCGATATATAATTTTATATATTTACTAAAACACTTATTATAGAATACATTATATACTTAAGAAAATGTTATTTGAATAAATTTCTTTAAACACGCACTATAAACCAAAACGAAAATGTATTATTTTGAGGTTGTATTTAATCTTTGCATGAGCTTGAAATTGGCCATTCGAATATTTTGACAGTCTCTTCCGTAAAAGAGTAACGCTATAGTGAATGCTCACGTACTAATTGGTCCGGATTATTAACACAAGCTGACAATAACAGGGTGAAACAGTGCTAGGCATATCACGTTTGTCGCTTAAGTGGCGTAAAAATCCGACAACATAGCCAAAATGTATATTACGGTGCGCTTGTCTATGGCTCGGTGATCTGTTACTATGAGGGGACATGTCACAGATTGACATATACACAAATCTGTCAGTTGTCTGTCTTATCTGTATTTATCACAAGTTAAAAGTAAATACAGAGTAATTTTAGCATATTCACTGCGTTTTATTTTATAAAAAATGCATAAAAGCAACTTTAACAACAGTAATTAATTACTGTATCTCAATAGAGATTAATGAAACTAATAAATAAGTGTATTGTATGTTAAAATAGAAGATAAACCAACAATTTTCAAGACATTGGGTGTGTGTATGTTACGATTGTATTATATGTAATAATTTTAAAAAATATTTTAGAAGAAGTCATGGCGACACATTCTTTTTTATATAAGACTAGCAGGCCAGGGAAACGTTGTTTTAGTATATAAATTATTGACTCCCATCCCGCGGCCACGTGACGCCTACGTCGCATATTTTGTTGCAGTCCAGCCCAGCGGGGTAAACCTATTGGACATTTTTGTAATACTTATATTTTTAATTACGTGATATCTTTCGAATGAAACGTCCGAATTGAATAATTAAAAAAGTTATTATTAACTAATTTATTTTGATAAGGATTAATACGAAGGTGAAAAATAAAGAGGTTTTGCTGACTGAGACTGCATTTTATATAACGTAAACATAACAGTTAGACATTTACTGTGATGACATTCTTTGTAGACAATTATATGTTCTGTGAAGTGGAAGTACATTATTTATTCTATTATCAATGGTATACGCAGCGCACGCGATGTAAGGAATTTTAATGTCATTTTTTTACTCCTCGGATTGCATTATTTTCATTTTAGTAAGGATCCCGCATATTTTTTGAAAATATAATATGTTATATATAAGACTATGACCTATTGTGTAGCTATCCTTAAGTGGTGTAGCTATCCGACGGTAAAATAATTTTTCAAATCCTTCCAGTAGTTTTTTAGCCTATTCAAATCAAACATACAAACAAACAATCAAATCTTTCCTCTGTATTATATTATTAGTATAGACGATGAATTTATTAAACTCATCGATTCTGTATTTTAGAATAGGAATAAATCATTGCTAAACATAAATACTGGAAAAACGACGTAAGATTTATTATAATATGTATATCAGAAACATCAAAGCCACGTTGTCGGCACCATTAAACAGGGTGTTAACCAGTGACATAAGTCGACATAACTCTACGTAACTGATTGTAATCTGTACTGTCGATAACAAAAACCCAACCACTAATTTAAGTTGAAAGTTAATATAGTACTTGCATACTGGTATTTTACTTTTATCACCTACATCTTGCAAAAAAAGGCGAAAAACAAATACTAAGAGTTTGAATTAAAATTTAATATGATCTCGATTCCATCCATTCGTATTAAAATTTTTCATTACGAAAATTATAAAAATTGATTTCGTATAACGACTGTACACGACACAGAACAATGGACCCACAAGGCGCAAACGGATATGGAACACCCACAATGATATTCGATCTGACGTGGTCCTGACGATTAATATACCTTTATATTTAAAAAAACTAATCTATACGACAAAACTGTAGAATATATATATTTTCTCTTTAAATGCCAACGTCTGTTTAATTTAATTTTAGTTACTACTGCAATAGTACCTTCTACTAATTCAAAGGTTTCGCTCAAGGTATAAGAAAAATACTACGCATTTTTATGTGAATATATAATAAAAACAGAATTTTCGTTCACCGTCGAAAGTGAAGCGAAGATTAGATAATATTATATTTTATAAGTATTTTTATAGTCTGTTATTAAATTAACTCCCAAATTTACTGATATCTAATTATTTTGTATCACATCATAACGGGAAAATCTCAAATGCGGTTAATTTGAACAATAACTCTGCCAATACACTTTTCTCATAAGAATTCTGCCGGTAATGTCGGTCAGTTAAAAAACGACGACGCATCATTGTTTTCTGTGCTCTATTTATCCAAACTAACCGCTATACTCTCGCATTGTTATTAAGAAACATTTTCTCAGAGCAATTATATCAACGCTGATTCGAAGTAGCCGCAAAGCGGAATTAGAGATTTCTTTTGAAATCCTTTACTTTAACGAATTATTTTATTAACTTTCGCTGAACATTATAAAGGTATACATCAACAATTTTATTAGAAAAGTATCATGAAAACCAGTATCCACAACGATATCAAGGTTAAACTTTATTAAAATCCGTGAAAACAAGATTACGATTCTCATCATTTGATAGACCTGTCTGGTGGATAACGCCAAAACAGGCAAATGACTCACGGTCCTTCCTATTAGGTTCTTGAGCACAGAAATCCTTATAAAAACCACGTTAATTAATTGCACGCGTGCTTAGCAAATATTCTGCATAGCTTCATGCTTTTTATGTGAGAAATTACGCAAATTTTATAAACGATTTATTTCATAAAGAAATTTCTTTATAATAATATTTCTCTCGTCTCGCCTTAATTAACAATTATATAATTTATTCTAGGCACTTTCGTTTCGTAGTCTTAAATTCTTAAAATACTATAATATAATCTTCTCTTTCTGTAAGTTGAAATTGGATCCATTAAAATAGCCATATCACCGAATAAAACTTATATAAAATAAAAACGGTGTCTTCCCGTTTAAACAAATTTTAAATTCTTGGCCGTTGCTTTCTTAGTAAATAGAGATAACTTGTTCAGACAATAACAGATAATTTGAGCGGTGCTTCTGCTGACCTCAAAGAAATCCAGTGTGAAACGAGCTTACACGTGTAAAACCTGTACCCAAAGAGTGCTAAGTGCAGACCACCTGGCGCATTACTGCGAAGGCAAAGCGGTTTTTATCCTAATATAATACCTCTTTTTCGTTTATAGTTTAAACTTGAAATCTAAAACTACGGTTATTTATATATTGAATCCTATAAACAGCTTCATTAGAAAGTATCGTCGGAGTTATAAGTAAATAAAGCCTTTAACGGAGCAAATTAGTTCATTCTGTATGAAATTGCAAACTCGAAACAAACGCTTCTCGAGAAGTTGTTAAGTGGCTGACAAAATTGATAGTAGGGGGTAGAAAGAGGCACGCGACGGTAACGGAATCGTGCATTAGCGTCAGTCACACATATCAGACACACCTTACGCATCTGATGTTAGGAATCATTTAGTTCCGCCGGATTCTTTAGAAAGCTTGCACACGATTTCTGGTGAACGAACTTTATTACTTCATTGATGCTGAGTAACTACGATTAGATGAAGATTGCTGGTTTTTCAAACGGTACTAAGATGTGGTAGGTTCGGTGACAAATCAATTTTGACCGATCAGAAAGATACGATAGCGGTGTATTTCACTGATATTTTTATAACTGTATTCATATTTTATATGTTAAAAAGAGAAGTGACCCTTTAATTGTCCACTTATATTTATGAAAATAACAGAAAAGCTATATTAAAAATAATATTTTCGTAATTTTAATAACAATAATAATAATATTAAAGTATCAAACCATTTCAATTATTTAACCATTTCATTATCAATAATTTTAAAACAAAGACTTCCATCTACCAGTTCTCTATATTTTTAGTGTAGTATACATTTCAAGTAGAAGAAACAATGCAATTACCTCTAATTTGAAAGACAAGAGAATGCAGAACTTTTTTGCAACGTTTACTTATCGAAGTGTAATGAGAAGGCTTCGAGGCGATTGTTTCATCATAGACTTTTGTTTTATTTCCGATTTATGACGTTATCGAAAGATAGATAAATATAAACGTTTTTTTATTAAAATAACTTTACTAAAAATTACTCTAAAGAAAGCTCCTAAACTATGTTACAATAAAGTTTATTGCGGGAAGTTTATAAAGTTCATGCTAAAATACATATAAAATACATTAGAAATAAAGTTAATTAAAATAAATAGAACATCTAGTGCCACTTAAATTGGACACAACTATCAAACAGATACATCACTAAATCACTTATTGACGATAAAAGGTCGTAAGTGGAAAATTAATGTGAAAAGTCAAGACAGAAGGTAGAAACAGCCGCGTCAATGAAATGAAAGACAATAATATAAGCTATCATTTCTTACCTCACGACACTGACTAGATACGAGTATTTTCCACGGCTTAATAAACTGTAAGACTTTCTCCACCAAATACGGGCAATGTATATTGCCGGTCACGAAATCAAGAAATGTCTAGGTCATTGTGTATTATTCAGAATATATACTATCACTGTATACAAAGACTGGACTGCAATTTAATTTCTTTTGTATACAAACTTCATTACAATTGAAATTCGAAATTTATTAAACAAGTACAACATAATAATTAAAAATTTCACAAGATTCCTCTGTATATTAGTGGTAAGTTCAGAGCCCAATAAACTGACTTCCGTGAGTAGGTATTTCACTGAAAAGCGAACCGTTTAGTAGTTTTCATTAAAAATTACAAAAGGCTATTTATATTTTATGAGATATAACACAATATATTCGTATAAAAGTTTATTTATATATTATGATTACATAGAATTTGGGTTAGAATTCTCTTTGTATGAAGTTTTAATGTAAATGATTAAATGTAAGTGTATAATAATATCACTGATAGACTAATTAATTGCAGATAAAAATATAAAGTACGGTAATAGCTCTCTATGCTCTTAAAATTAAGAAGGTTAAGTACGCCATGTCCAAGAAATACTTTTGTATAAATATAAAATTTTGCGAAATGTCATGCACGGTTGCATTCTCTACCGGTGAAATAATTTATACTAACAAAGCTAACGTTAAAGTTTGCATCGTTTTTAACCGGAAGCAGTTACACTGCAGTTAATTAAATATCAAGAACTGTTATTTCAAAATAACGGTCTGAAAGATTGATATATTTTTATATATACGCTCTTAAACGCAATACATTTCCTAGAGTTCAATGAATCAAAGAAAATGGGGATTGGAGTGAAAAAATGAAAATCCACCACACACTATCAGCATTTTCGCATAAATGATTCTTGTATAAATGTTTGTATTTCTATAGTTTTTAACGCTGACAACATTTTAATTGAGTAGTTTAATATTTTTAAAGAGCTTTGTATCACACGTGTATTTAGATTCTGGTCCTTCGCCATGGACGCAACTAACTCCTGGTGGGTAGCGGGTAAGTTGCCAGATTTTTAGGGATAAACCTCTGCAGGCAGACGATTCAACAAAGTGGTGGTGCACGTCACAAAAAGGCTTAAAAACGCTCAGCTGTGGAATTAAGAACCAAGAAAGGAATTAAGAAGTTTGTTAAGAACAAAAAAACTAAGAAACTTGCCAATATATATTTTATGCTCTATTGTAATCATCTATGAATTTATACATTATATATGTATACGATTAAAATTATTAATTTAATACGAAACGCAAACATGCATTATTCTATGATTCAGTGCAGGTAGAATTTGTTACTAATACAGCAGGAAATGCATCCGTTTTATTGTCCGTACATTATTATGTCTGGGATGTAACTTGAATATTTAACATTTCCTAGGAATAAACTTACTGCGTCATGGAAATGTTGAGTATTTTTTGGCTTTAATAGTTTTGGATCAGATACTCTTTTGTATTATGCTATACGTACGATATGTTATATCTCTTATCGATCAGTATACAGAATTTTGTTAAATGTTAATATATTGTAAGGAAAGAAAACTGAATATTCTTAAGGAGCTTTTTAGGAAAAAATGCCTATTTTTTCATAGAAGATAGGGTTATGTTTTCGTATTTTGCGAAGACTTGTCTCATACAATCAATGTAATATAAGCATGAATCACGTGTATAGCAAATATATCAACACAGTTACGATAAATCATACTATTGAAAGTAATCGTAATAAAGCACGTTCAAATATGAATAAAAAACAAATTCACAATTCCGTAACAATCGAGTTAGTTACGTTAACATTAATCAAGTTTCATACAAGTTCAGTCAACCTGACGTAAGAAATAATTGATATTTCATTTGTGATTGTATAGTCTCACTCAATTCGCAGTACATACTTTTTACTTTACAACACTAAACTGCACGCACTCTCTCAAAAAAGACGCAATACCAATTAATAATTGTAATATTAATAAAAATAGCACAAAAGAAAAAATTCGCTCCCACTTACATTTGAAATATTGTTTTATTTAAATAAATTAATAAAAAATAAACTTACAAAAACATATCTACCATTTCAACCGCTTTAAAAAATATGAAAATGTATTCCTAAATTCTGTTGTCATTTCAAAGATTTGAAATAAACGTAGTTGCAATACAACCGAAAAATACAAATCAGTCAAACCGTCTAAGTAACAGCAATGGCAATTCATTTTATAAAAACAGACTTATAACCAAACCAGTTTTATCTATATACGAGCTGACAGTTTAAAATACTCAAGGAACCCGTGAGTAACCCGCGGCGATGCCAGCCAAGTGCTCATTAATTCAATTTATATGTGTAATAATAGTAAATCTATGTAATGGAATACTGTCTTGTAAAAACGGTTAGCTATTTTGTAAACTATAAGTTGAAACTACGCAGTTATAATATTTAAAATCTGCACATTGTATTCTTTTATATCGTAAACCAAACTAGAGACTTTCAAGACAATACTCATTTCTGAAGCTGTTTGTAACAAAATGAATTGATAATAATATATTCGCTTAAATATAAATATGTATTCAAAAACAGCATCTCTATGTACTATTTTATACAATTTCTTTGAAATTGAGAAGTGTTTATTAAAAATATGAGGAAAAAGTATTTAAATTTACAAAGATATATAACTCCAATAAGCTCTGCACATATGTATGAATACCATAAGAGATCGATCTCTTTTATTATCCAAAATTACTATTAGGCCATAAGCATTGATAAACTGTCCCATATTAGTCGAGATAAATGGTTACAAAATCCGCGACGTGGGTACACATTGTATGTAAATAAGATCTATGATTTGGAATAGAACGTGACTACATTTTGTAACATGTGGAGTTTCAAGGTCCGCGCATTAATTTGTCGAAGATTGATTATTTTCAATATTATTGCAACTTCTGTTACATAAGTCTAAACAACTTTTATATTATCAATAATTAACGTGACCTTTATAACAATATTTATTCTATCAATAGAGCAGACGATGTGAAGCACTGTACAATAACTATTTGCGAATTCATCTCGCAACGGCTAGACCACGTTTCATTGTTCTTTCACTGGTTGGCTTATCATATATAATAACTAAATTTATTTGAACGATTTTCACCAGTTAGTGGTTTAAAGAGCTTATCTCTTGAATTAAGTTTATACGGGATTCTTTTCTTGTGCCACATCGATGAGTTTAGACCGCCGCGCCGCGCTGCCGTTTGCGTTAATATTTTGTTAATTAATTAATATATGCATTAAAATATAATTTGTAACTGGATTCTTGAAAATTTAAAATGGCTGTTCTAAACTTTCAAATATTTAACAGCAAATTTACATATGCATTATTGATAATAAATATGTAATATCTATGAAACTCATATGAATGAAGTTTGCTGTACAAAGTTATATTTACCAGGAAATGTGAATGAAATAAAATTTCTTTTATATAACGTATACTATAGTATATAAGAAGGTGCAGTCGGTATATAATATTAGTACATCCGTTATAATAACACATAGTGGCGTAACTATACCGTTTGAGAACCGTGGCAAAAATATATATTGACAATAAAGATTACATTTTGCGTCTGAAAAACCAACTATATATAATCAGATAAGATGCATTATAAATAAATATTCGACTGTCAGAAAATTTATAATGATAACAATGATTATAATAAAGTGCGACGTACTAGAAACGAATTTCTTATGAGAGAATGTGCAGAAATTTTTGTTTTAAGAATCATTATATATATTATTTTTTATAAATATTTTATCGTTGTTTACATAGATGTCACAAACTTATATCATTATAGCTTTATGCATACTGTCACTATATTCCATAATTGGATGGCACAGTCGTAAAGAGGTGTACAACTTTGTTTCCATCGTTTTTTTTGCCGAAATTTGAGACTTTTTTGTACTTCAAATAGTCAACATTATACATTATTCATTAAATAAAAAACAATATTTATTTTAAAATCATACTAGACGTACTTTTTTTAAACTTAACGTATAGAAATACTTTTCTTAGAGAAAGTAAATTGTAGAACAAGATTTGAATAAATTGTTCACATAAAATATTGAATGATGGAAATTAGGTTCAGAGTGACATGATGTTATGGTGTCATATAATAAAATTTCAAAATTGAAATAGTGAAGCTAAATCCAATAGAAAAATCTATGTTAAGAATAGATAATAATAAATAAGAAAAAAATGTCATAAATGTTTGAATTGGTCTTTATATGCAGCATAATCGGACTGACAGACATATACAGAAACATACACGTATACCTGACATGGCAGCATCTCACAAGTAGTTCTTAAGTTTATATTTCAGATTCTGCCAAGCTTCATACGCTCATATATGTGACAATAAATTCTTAATTATCTCAGATTCGAAATGATCTATCTTCCTATATGTTTAATATATAAGAAGACATACATAGATGCGAGATAAAGGAAGCGGTCATTTGTTACAGAATAAGAGATATGTAGCAAAGCAAATTTTGCGAATTGAATTCTCTTCTGATACCAATTTAGCACAATTTTGAACGTTATGAATGACTTTTTGCACGAAATTCGTGATTCGTTGTGCTAATCATGTTATGAAATTTCAAGAATACTCTTATATGGAGAAGAATAATTTAATTTGATGTGCTCGTGTAAACGTAACAAAATATAACATAGACCAATGAAAAAGAAGACAAGGTCAGGTTTGCATCTAGTTCACGGATTAAATATATGTGGTTTGATAGTGATTTTGGTACTGCATTTATTCTTCCTGGTAACTTTGAAGCTAATTCATAATAGGTATGAGTCAAGGTATTGAACAAAAACTTTGTTTTTATTATTTCCGTAATTGAAAAATTGGTAGCACAGAAAATGTTTAAATTATATATTCTTGTTATTCATAAACTATATTTTCTACAATTATTCTAAAGAAAACATTTTAATTGTGACATTAATGTTTGTAAAAAAAAACATTCATATTAAATAAAAACCTTTTCAACTCAAAACCATTGCCTTTTTAACTTAGAACGGTGATTAGTGATTTTTTTCACACAATTTACGTAAGAACTTCGTTCGAGTGTGTTAAGAGGAAAGCGATGTATGGGGAAAAGTGGAAAGTTCACGCAACTCCATTTCACTAAGCTTTCCTAGTTCCTCAGCAACTATTAAGTCCAATACAGCTACTGCTTTGTTTATTTATAAAAATAGGTATGTCAATCGATCATATCTATCAGTAAATTGTATTTTTTAG
>JAAAKR030084208.1:0-10205 GCA_010014985.3 Delias pasithoe
ATCTAGCAACCTTATGCCCGTTGGAAAATTTGTAGACAATCAAAATAATTCTAGCATTTTATACTTAAGAAAATAGATTTGCATACCTGTGTCTTATATCTGATAAAATAGACCTCCGGTTTGGAGGGCTGTGTGGGGGCGGGCGTGGGTATCACAATATCCGGTTGATCCTCAGGCTTCTTAACTAACACGTATACAAGTGTTTTCTCTTCGTTCTGAGGCTGTAGCGGGATAACCGGAGCTGTCGGCGTTGGTGGTGTCGGTGCTTTGATGAACACTATTTTGTAATGTTTCTGCGGAGGCGGCACATAAATTTGTTTCTGGGGTTTAGGGAGCTCGTTGTCGGGAGGCGGAACGTGTACGTACACGTGTTTGTGAACGATCGGCTTTTGAGGTGGACCATACTGCTGCGCAGGCACCCCGTACGATGTAGCTGGGGGACCATATGATGATGGAGGCTCCGGTCTTGCTGCTACACATGCCAACACTGTCGCGAAAATTAATGGCCGCATCACCTGCATACATAAAATATTTTCTAGATACTACTTACGTATATAATTCAACGATATACTAAGCGTTGCGGAACAACATCACTTGGTAACGAACTAAGTATGCAACGTACCAGTTTTTGACACATCCTGATACGCAAATCGCACGCAGGTAAGACAATGTTATGTCCAGCAAAGAGAACGATGCAGAGTATTTAAGAGGTCGCCGCACCAACGTAGGTGGGGCACTTTCGATGCTCCTCGTGCTTTGCGCAACCTTATGGTTCAGCCCTCCCGCTGACGTCGCAATACAGATTCGCCAAATGATAGAAAAATATTCTTAATTAAAATATTTAGTTAAAATTAAAATTATTTATACTCAATACACTTTCAACAGAATGCAACACTATGCTATGCAGTAGTAATAAAATAGTGCAACAATTGTAAGTTTATCATTAGCTAGACATTTTCATTGAAAACAAATACAATGGGCTCCAATAAAACATGACTCTCGTCAATTTTATTGTTAAAGCACATCATTAACTCTACAACTTGAACAAGTCACACAATTATTAATTCCGTTAATATCAACATCGTCATCTCAGCCGCATGACGTCCACTGCTGGACATGGGCCTCTCCTTTGGATTCCCTCGCATACCTATCTCCAGCGTCTTCCGGCAGGCTTTATAAGGTATACCTTTAATATAGCATAACATTATTTAAAACAAGGCAAAATTATAGAAATAACAATCAATTTACCGTGGATTATGGATTTTGCGATAAGTGCTCCTTAAATAAATAACTACCTACCGTGCCTAAGATTCGTGAGGTGAGCGACGCGAATCTAGGAATTCCTTTGAATAATATGAACCTAATTATGAAGTTATTTATGAATTTGTAGCATTATTTTGCAGCCTTCTATATATTAAATGATAATTGTAATTTTTAAACTAAACATTCAATTTCCAAAATATTTTTTTTTAATAATCCAATATTTAACGCTATTACGCAAACATTTTCTATAAATAGTTGATGGATTGCAGCATCTGTTTAATCTTTTTTTACATATGAACAAAAATCTGCGTGCTTAAAAACTTTCTTCCTGTATTAGAATCATAGACTTCGACAGGCTTATATAATTCGACAATATATAATTCATTTAGAAACTAGGATTCAACTTAACACTTATAGAAATATATGTCGCTGCATCTGATTACACGGTTGACCAATCATTTCTGATAGCACGTTTAACTTAGGTGTTATTGTATAGATTGTATGAGAGGCATTCTAATGTTTCTTGATTACTGCAAAAGACGCAATAACGGATCTATCGTTACAATTGTTTCAGTTGAATTATAAAACGCATGAAAAGAATACTATTGATATAATAGAAGACGAATTGTTTTTATGTGAATAAAATAAATAAAAAAATTGAGTGAGTGGAAAGCGAAGAAACTGATTTTTTCGGTTCTAAACCGAATAATAGACTCTTATAAACAATGTGGAATGAGACAGTGTTCTGTGTCATTGGATTAATTACCATTTATTGATGTGCATGTTGGGCGTTCAGTACAGTCAAAACTATACAGTGTGGCCAGGACGTGCACTGGTTCGATTACTATTGAACCTTTATGTAGTATCTAGAGAAAATAGTTCACAAAATATTCAAGAATGGCCTTACTTTGTGGCAATCGGCAGGACTCTTTTACTAAGGTAATATAGCGCTAGATTTATAGGCATACAATTTCATGATTTAGCGTTTGTATGTATAAAATTATTTTTAAAATAAATACAAATTTATTTTAAAAATAATTTTACTATAAAGTCGGATTTTAAAGTAACATCTAACGCAACCTAATCCTTGTTAAGTCGTTACGAATTTCTTGGTTACGCTCACTTTTTGACCACCTAGGTACCTTTAAGAATTAAGAAATCGCTCTAGGAAGCACTCACGAAACGTTATGTTCCAAATTACCATGTCATAATTTCGTGTACAAATAAACTAATTATTATTTTTGTCATATTGTGGTGGAAAGTTAATGCAATGTTTAAAAATACGTGTTACGGTTTTATTTTTTTAGGTTCTTTTGCAGAAAATTCTTAAAATGTTATGTTATATGCATTTGATACTGAAATACCTTAACAATTGAACACACATTAACAATTTGACTGTGCACATTTTAAAACCTCCGATAATTAAAGAATATTTTAGTAAATGATGAATAATTTTTAATGAATCTTATGTATTTTATATCTTGATCACGTTAGCTTTTCAACATAAAATTGCATCGAAATCTTTCTTTCAATTGTGTTCTACTAAGGTTGACAATAAGCATCTAATTTTTTTTCCTTTCAAGCTGATATCTTAATCAAATGTTGATTGAAATTAGAGACAATTTATGGCCTACCCATAGAAAATTAACAAATGAATAACTTCCTAAGTTATTTTGACTAATGTTTATCAGTCTTTGTACCTCGCAACAAACTTTTAAAGTCAAAGGTATACGAAAGGTACGAAAAAAAAATAAGATCCCCTCTATTCTGTTCATGTAGTAATCACATTGTTGGATGGACGATATGTTTTTCGATTTTCTTTCTAAGAAAGCTTAGTACCATAATCCTTAGGACGCAGAGGAGATAAGTGTTATGCATATTCCTAAGAACATTTTTATTTTGTTATGTTCAAAGTACATATTATGTGAAAAATTAAAATATTCTTACAAAAAACAAACTTATTTTAATAGCCGTGGTCGAATTCTATAAACAACATGTTACGTTTCTTTTAATTGCTTGGAATGCATCATGCGATGATGTGACCATACGAACAATCCCATAACCTGTCAGTAACCCCACATAGTTTTATATTATCCGGAAAATACCGCCTTAAAGAAGTTTAAATGAGCGCCAAAGCGGTTTTATCCACTTTAGCTCTCCAATGAGTTTCGCTTTGTAGAAGCTGAAATAAAAGTCACAACGTTAATAAATGTTATGTAAGCATAAGTTATGATATTGTGTATAAAAGTGACCAATTAGAAATATAACCGTTAATTTTTACGCATCAGAGAAAATGTGTTTATCTTTAAAGTTGATCGTTTGAAATTATAAAAAAGAGTTTTTTACTTTTAATCATAATATGGCTTTTTATTGACCTTTTGATGTAACAATATACAATTAGTTAACAGGATACACTGCGCTAAGGAAGTAAAAATTTTAAGGAGTCCACCCATGTAACATATCAATGGCACCTTGAGAAGTAATCAATTAATGAAGCGTGGATCAATGTAATTGGAAAATCACTCGGAGTCAACGCTATAATCACGTCTCTCGTAGCTCATTAATCAATACCGTTCTTACAGAAACCTACGCACAATTAACTTCCGTTTGCTCATACAGACTAATATAAGTTGTATAAATAAAAATTTAAATAATGTATATTAGTCATAAATTTAGTAAATCATATCTTAGATTTATCTTACTTTCAGACAATCCTATCAGAGCTCGCAGCTGTTCTTTCGACTATTTCCCTATGGAGGACTGCATCTGGTTCGCCGTCAGATGTCTCGAACACCAGTGAATTCGTAAACGGTTCCGGGTTGAACAATGAGGCCGATATTTCTGAACTATTTCACTGGCAAGACTATAGTGTACTTGCTACCATGCTATTTGTATCCTGTGCAATTGGCGTTTTTTATGGCTATTGCGGAGAAAAGCAAACAACAGAAGACGATTTCCTTCTAGGAGGGTCGTCGATGGGAACTTTTCCCATGGCTTTGAGTTTGGCGGCAAGGTTTGATGATTTTTATTACGCTATACTGTATAAAATTACTTTAAATTAATATTAATATTATATTAAATTGTAATTTCTAGAATCTTTTCTTTTTAAAACAATACCTTGCATTATGTTAAGATTAAAACTAGCTTCTACTCTTTTTTGTACTTGTAACATCTATTTTTATACAAAATAGAAGTTTTTCGATATGTTTTCTCAAACACGGCCTATCGCTTTTATATAAACACACAATATTATTCATACTACCTCAATGACGAAGTGTTACCTTTTTCTACCAAGAAATTTCAATGTTGTTGCCTTTATTTTCAGCTTTATAACAGCAATTGAATTATTGGGCAATCCAGCAGAGATGTACATGGCTGGAGCACAATTTTGGATGATTTGCATTGCTTTCCTTTTAGTTGTTCCCATTTCTAGTCAACTTTATCTACCTGTTTTTATGAGGCTCCGATTAACATCGTGCTATGAATATTTGGTAAGATAAATTAAGTTACTAAAATAATGAAAATCTATTTAACACAATCGTTTTGTTCGTACAAGATTAAAATGTAATATTTGTTATTGATTTAGTGTTCGATTGAGTAGCCTGGCTACGAAATAAATCAATTGCCATTCTTAAAATGATTTACTACGCATTGTTATAGGAGGTTCGATTCTGCAAATCTATCCGAGTTTACGCAAGCGCGTTGTACATGCTACAAATGATATTGTATACCGCAGTTGCTGTGTACGCCCCAGCCCTTGCTCTTTCTGATGGTAAAATAGTACATTTCTAAAGATATACAAAATGCTTTATTATCCCCAGCTGCTTTTTTATGGTATAGCGAACAACAGAGCAGGTGAGTCGCCTATATGGTAAGAAAACGCCGCCGCCCATGGAGAACCGCGCTTGAATTGTGTTGCCGGCTTTTTACGACAACACAACCAAGACTATGCAGATTAAATTAGAACATTATTCCACTCTACATTTAGACATATAAATTACAAACGATGAAATAACTATTTTAATTTTTTCTACATATAAAACAATAGATTAATTTGAATTGTACTTTCTCAATTAGTTTTATAATCAAAGAAGAAATTTTCACTCAATTCTGATGGTTTCCGTCACCTGTTGGTACTAATGACATCAGAGAATCGAAATTATTATATCAGCCTATAACGGTATTCCAAACGTTACGCGACTTCAATAAGTCGTAATGACATAGGGTCGTTAAATTAATTCAGTTATAGCAATGTGAATATGACTTCATACTATTTTGCAATAGTTCCTATTCCATAACGGATGTTAAGCCTTAAAATTTTGTAACATCTAATGAATGAACTATATTAATTCTTAATAAAAAATATTTATCCCTAGCGAGTAATCGAAACTACTTAGATTACAAAAACGACTTGTATTTTTAGTTAAATTGTAAAAGATAAAAACTGCAGGTTATTTATCCCACAAATTGGTAAATATTACATTTTTAGCATCGTTCTGTGTGTTTTCAGTGACCGGGTTGAACACATACGTAGCTGTCTCACTAGTCTATATAGTATGCATATTTTACGCTTCGCAAGTAAGTCGAACACACATTTATTAAGAGATTATCTTATTGAATACATGGTTATCATTTTCGTACTCTTTTAGGGAGGAATGAAAGCTGTAATCATGACAGATTCCTTTCAATCAGCTGTTCTACTTGGCTCATTAGCAACAATACTCGCCTTGGGTTCAGAGCAAGTCGGCGGTCTAAGTGCCGTCTGGGATTATGCAAGACGCTCAGACCGACTACACTTTTTCGAGTAAGTATTAAATACTACGCTAAAAGTCCTTTACCGTTTTACTATTAATTATTCAGATACATCTCAAGATGCCGTTCACTTTTGTAAAGTAATTATTTCTCTTTGTAAAGAATACATTCTAATCCATTTCGACATCGATATATTAGGTGAAGCAACATAATCATAAGCTATAAACTATTTGCCCTATCACCTTAGTAAATATGGAGGAATATAAATTCTATGAGACTTTGATACAATTACATATACAATTTATAGCCTCATTTACTAATATTGCAATTGACAATTTAAGCCACCTTGTTCCTAAATAAGTAACTTAACCACTTCTTTTCTGTAATGGACAGCTTTGATCAATAATTTATATTCTACTTGTGATATATTATAATTGAGATGTCAGTGTATATATATGAAAAGTGACGAGAAAATCGTGGCTTCGTAATTATCGAAAAAATACGAGATATGTACAATTTAAAATTGTTAAATTTTAGAATGAACCCAGACCCAACCGTCCGACATTCATTCTGGTCAGTGGTAATTGGTGGTACGATGTACTGGGTGAGCATGTTCTGCGCAAATCAAGCATCCGTGCAGAAGTACTTGTCCGTTGAGCGGATTTCGCAGGCCCGAATAGCGTTGTGGGCGTCGGCAATCGGCTTGATTGCGGTGTATTCTGTCAATTTCATCACCGGAGCAGTTCTATCTACCCATTATGCTGGATGCGATCCAATACAGGCGAGTGGAATATAAATTACTGAACATTAAACCTGGCCTAGTAGTCGGGTGATATTAACAATATTATGCTTACCTACTACGTGTAACAATGACCTTACAGTATGCTCGCTTGTGCCTAGTAATTTAAATGTACATTTCATTACTTAATTGACAAGTCTTTAATCTTTCTTAATATTTAATCGCAAACAAATAATTTTAATATGAGCTTAAATATCTATATTGTTTGAATTTATTATCACTAATCGATAAATGAACTAAGAAAATATAACAAAATAGTATTTCTGTTACACAAACCTGATTTTCTAGGCGGGAGTTATCAGCGCATCCGATCGATTGCTTCCTCTATATGTTGTGAGAGAATTCGGAAAATATCGCGGCGTCCCCGGTTTCTTCGTTGCAGGAATATTTGCAGCTAGCCTTGGGTAAGTAGTTTACTTAACTTCGTAAACAGAGTCTTCAACTTCACATTTTTGTTAAGGTTATATTACCATTTAAAATATAATGAGGTACTTGTAACCCGTTGGGTTTGGTAGCTCACGAATAACTAACTCAGATTCAGTATTAGGTCTTAAATTAAGAATTAACCAGAAATGTCCAGCTAGCATTCCGGTTTCAATTTGAGACGTCTCTCGAATTTATCAAGTCTTGAATATCTACCATTTAATTGTATAGCATGTGTATACGCTATGTATAACAAATTATGTGGAAGTATTTCATACTTTTTGGCCAATTAGAATAAGTAAAAAACATTTAAATTATAAACGATAACATTGTTAAATTTTAATAATCTGAAGTATATTTTTAAATCTTTTTTAGTTTTAATAAAAATAAATCATTATTTTGGCTTCAATTATACGTTCCCAAAAGCGTGTATCCCCAAAAAAACATCGCTCGCAAAATAGAGGATGATATTCCTCTTTTTTGTGACAACTACGTTTGTGGTATAGTAGCTTCTAAACGAATAGGCCGATAGTGAAGTTTCGATGTTTGTGCTAGCTGACCCGTTATTTTAACTATATCTTATAAAGATCTATTTATTTATACCAGTAATGTTAATAAGCGCTATAACGAATTTATTTGTCTTGAATGTCACTTGTTCTAGAACTGTTGCATCGGCGCTAAACTCGTTGGCTGCGATCGCTTGCCAAGACTTAGCGAACGGTGTTTTAGGGATTACTTTGCCGGAAGACAAAGGAGCAATGGTGAACAAACTGTATTTCATCGTCGACTCATTAAGCAAAGTCATAAATTATTTATAATATTAGGTATATAGAAGACAAATAAGCAATGTTTTTGTTGTATCTGTTTTTAGGGCTTAGTGAGCCCATGGATTGCTAGGGGTTCATAATTGGGCCCGGTGGGTTGCGTACCGGGCAGGGCGATTTCTGCCGGGTCTACTAGTCAATTATAAATGTATAATTTTTTATCCCAGATTTAAAAAAACATTCCCGTATTTAAATATACTTTTGTATCTATCAATTGATTACCCTATTCTTTAGATAGCTAAATGGGTCTGCCTTGCTTGTGGCGCTGTCTCCTTCGCTCTGGTCTTCATTGTGGAACGACTCGGTCCGGTTTTGCAATTAGCTCTGTCGTTTAACGGCATGGCCGGAGGGGTTTCGCTGGGGCTCTTCAGTCTCGGGATGTTATTTCCTTGGGCTAACGCAAAGGTAAACACACATGGACTTTAATTAGATATACTCTTTGCTAGTACACTACTGCTCTTGGGAAGTCCTTCATGTGTCCTATAGACAACAAATCTAAACCTAGTCTCAATATAAAAAACCTATTATATATTATATTATAATATACTCGTATACCTATAATGGATGTGTTCTATACTTGACAACTTATCTGCTTACTACTGCCTACTACCCTGCAGGGTGCGATAGCTGGTGGTATTTTTGGCCTGCTACTGGTGGTCGTAGCGGGAGGGGGTGCTCAGCTAGCACAACTCCCACTTCCGCGGCTACCGGCATCGACGGACTCCTGTCCTTCCTATTATAATTTCACTTCTTTAGTGACTTTGTCAAGGTAAACAATATTCAAAAATATGCATTAGTCTCATTAATTTTTTTACATTTATCGTGACGCCGTAGAAGTTAGAATGTATTTTTTTTGTTCATATCCATTTACATCTTTCATTAAATGGTGTAAACTAAAAACTACTTGTTTCCCAAAAATTACTTATATTTAAGGTGTTTTCTACTTGACAATTAGTCTCATAATTTTTTACTTCACAGCGAGCACCACGATGAAGCGGTTTTTTGGCTATTCAGAGTGTCTTATCTATGGTATTCAGCACTGGGTTGTATAGCTACCATGTTCGCTGGAATGGTTGCGTCCGTAATAACTGGAGTAACAGACCCCGCTCGTGTGCCAATTGATCTAATCTCGCCACCTGTCATATCACTTTTAAACTCCTTGCCAAAGAAATTAAAGGTATTTAGTCGATAAAACTGTGTTATAGTTGCGAATCAGTGCTTTATGCATATAGGTACAGATTTAGCGTCAAGGAAATACCTTAAAAATAGATTTGCTGAAACAGATTAACGGCAAATTATAAATGATAAATTGTACTTACTTTTTCTCTGATTCTACTCAGACGATGATACGTCCAATTATCTTCAAAAATTAATGCAAGAAAACATTTCGTGGTTAAAGTCAATTCTTTTAGGGGCTATTATAGCATAAACAAACTTAAAACATAAAATAAAATTTCTATTGTCAAAAATAAGAACATAATTAGTCAAACGAAGTGGACGTACAAAATATGAAATCTTGACTCATTCAATTATATTTTCGTAGTATTAAACAGTCCTATGACACCGGCCATGTCTGTAAATATCGACATCGAAGCCTTTTTTAAATTATAATTTAGACGTAACGAAATTTCACCACTCTAGTCTGAAGTTGCTGACATTTAAAAAATGGGTTAACTATTTATGATTCAGAAAGCGTTACGGATACCAACGCGCATGGGGTTGGAAAGGCGGCGAAGTTCGAGCGTGCGGCCGCCAAGTATTGCTGACGACAAGGACACGAGGCGGCGTAGGCGCCTCTCGGAACTGGCCGGCGGGGTTTTTTACAGTGACGCGCAAATTCTTACGCAGGGACGCGATAACGTTGTACTCGATGCAGAGAAAGGCTGTGAACAAAACCATCGCACATCGAGTCCACATTTTGCCCGAACATCCTCCTGTTGATTTATTTTTATTTAAACTCATATTAACATTGTTCATTATGACAAACTAACTTAAGAAACGATAAACAGTACCTAATACCAAATATGAGTACTTAAAGAAACTAATAAAAAGCGATTTACGGTTTATCCTTTACGCCAATCAACGATGCAATCATCAATATCAATAAAATATTGAATTGTGTACTTACTTTATCATTCCTAAGA
>JAAAKR030084530.1:3625-16569 GCA_010014985.3 Delias pasithoe
AAGATTGGTTAAAATATACTCGTATTATAAAAATAAGGAAACAAAACAGACAAGATGTTTTAAAACTGCGGCTAAGATTCATCACGTGAACTTCCAAGACCAAATCGCTACGATAACACTGCATTCGACTATTCCCCAAATAGAACAACACACAACCCCACAAGTTAACCTACATGTCCACTGTTATTCGACGGGTTTTGAAAACAGACGTGAGATGTTTTTCCTCTTTATCTTTGCTTATGTTTAAAATAAGATTACTTTTTAATTACATTCGTGATCCGGCTAATGTGGTACATAATTTATTGTATTTTTCCTATATTTATGATGCTGTGATGAAATACGGTTCATTATGCAATTACGCGTTGATTTACGTGTTTGCATGTTTTGTTGAATAGACGTGAGTTAATATACATTTGGGTCAAAACTATTCGATAATATCTCACCGTACCCTATCTACGTAACACATTTTAAGTAAAAGATACTATTTTGACGTTAAATTTTACCACAGTAGCATTTAATTTATTGCTACTGTATTCACAACCAATATTTACAGTTTATGTATAGCCTCGCAATGAAGACAGTTTTGTAGGTAGGCGAACCAATTGATACTATCTAAATGCTAATGTTTGGTATATTTGTTTATTAAAAAATATGACGTGACAACGAAATAACTGCAGGTGATAACGCTAGATGCATTTAGTTAATTACTAACAATTAAAAAAATATGTAGCTTGTGGTTATTAAAAGACCATTAAGATATTGGTACATATATTGCGAAATCAAGTTGCAAAGTAATTAAAACTATAGTGAAATATTAATTTATATTACCAAGTGTATTATATTATATATAATAGACACAACTCCATCTTCATCAAAATGATAATATTACGAATAAATTTCACGATCTAGCCAAGAAATATTTTAAAGAATTCAGTTATTCTCATACGTTTTACCTGTGTAGGTTGCATAATTGAAACGGTGTCATAAATATTCTATAGCCTACTCATTGTTGTTGCGAAAACAGTGGAGAGAAAACTTCATAAAAATCAAATTTATAAATAAGGGGATAATCATTATCTTAACCAGTTCAATGTCAGTAAATCATTTAGAATTATACAACAAAAGATGATATAATCGCAAACAAAATCAATTTTCAATCGACACGCAAATAGTATCGTGATTATTACAATGAAGTATGTATTGAGATTAAATCTATTACAGTATCTACGGGAATAGAGGTTCTATATTACGTGCATAATAAGGTAGGTAATTGCTTGGTATGTTGCTTCATTTTTGCATATTAAATAGCCGTGCTTGCTGTGTTGCTTGATGCTGACCTTCAGTTGGTGTGTACAGTTATTAACAAAAGTCACTATTAAGCTTTTAACAGGACTGGTGTGGTTGTTTAATATCGCCTATTTACAAGAGATGATCTATCTCACGATACAAAATAACACATTAGACACAATTAATTATTAATTTAATTAAGTAAACATTAACCGTCCATCCAGATTAACAGATAAAGATATTCTAATCTGTATATTAAAATAATATAAAAATTGTACGTCTGTTCTGGCTGACAAGCATCTGCTATGCAGTATTTATTAATATGTTCTGAAGAGTCGCATGCTCAATAGAGGATAGTTTTTTTTAATGGAACCTTGAACGAAATATTTCTACGTTCAAAAAGAGATTTTTTAGTTTCTAAAAGCGAATTAAATATATAAAAAATGAATGCTTATTTTGATGACACATTGACGTTGTTTCATAAAAATATCAGGATGATGTATAAATTAAACACTTTATTATGATCGGTCTTTAATTTCATTATACATATTTAGAAACATAATTTTGGATTCAGCTGCACAACAATATTCTTAAAAACATATTTGAAACGTCTCCTACTTACTTAAAACTAAATATTAAGATCTTTGTATATTTACATTTCTTATTGTATAGCGGGCAACGGTTCAGGCGAGTCTCCTCTATGGTAAGAGGTCACCGCCGCGGCATCCATCCTCGCTTTGGTTGTGTTGCTGGCTTTTTAAGCTGCTTGAGCGGAATAATTTCACGGACCTCTGATATCCTCACACACTCAGTAAAATACAAAACAAGACGAAATTCCAAAGACCGAATAAATTATACATTTATTTTTCAGACCGGGTATTGAACCGGTCATTTTAGCTACGAAGTTCTCAAACAACCACTTAATTACATGAATGAATATATCATGTGATTAAAGTAGTATACTGTAGTAAGTAATAAACCGATTCTTCTATAGGAAACCAGGCCTGATTGGGTTGCGTCGCGTGTTGGTTTATTAAATAAGTTCAATTCAATAATTTGTATAGATACGCTGAACCCACAGAACAAGAACTAATAAATTGACGATAAAATAAACACAGAATATGACCAATAATCAATTGATTTATTTTTAGACGTAAGAGCGACAATTTATGATAAAAAACTTTACGCTACAAACATTATCTGCACGAAGGTTTGAATGGTTTTCGTTCTTTTATTTATCGTACAAATATGGCGTAAGTTACCCTATAAATACTTATAAACGCAGATATTATTTTATGTTCAGTAATGTTTACGGTTTAATTGAATTGTTTCATTAAAAGTAGAATGCTATTTCTCTATTCAACGTAATATTGTTTTGTATTGAAAGAAAAACATAATTGACGCGGTTGATGCCAAGTGCCGGGCCGTGCCATCGCAGCCTCGGATAATTGCTGCTCATTATGATTGTTATGTTATGTAAGCTTGAAATCATTTAGCAAACGAGAAAAATACTGATACTAATATTTTAAAGCGCGTTTTCCATTATCTTCAACTATGCAACATTTTCTTGCAAGTAACTGATATTATGCTTCTCCTGATATAATTATATCTAATAAATTAATGTATCATCTCAAAGCTCAAGGTCGCTCAGCGAGGAATGGAGAGGGCTATGCTCGGAGTTTCTCTACGTGATCGAATCACAAATAAGGAAATCCGTAGACGAACCAAAGTAGCCGATATCGCCCGCCGGATTGGCAAACTGAAGTGGCAATGGGCAGACCACATCACACGCAGAGCAGATGGCCGAGGAGGCCGAAGATTGCTAGAGTGGAGACCACGGACCAGCAAGCGCAGCGTGGGACGTCCACCGACAAGATGGACAGACGACCTTACAAAGGTCGCCGGAAGACGCTGGATGCAGGCCGCTTAGGATAGGTATGCGTCGAGGTCCAAAAGGGAGACCTAGGTCCAGCAGTGGATGTGTTGCGGCCGAGATGATGATGATGATAATAATATCATCTAGAGGCGCCTTGATACTTTCGTGCTTTGATCAGATGTACTTAAAAGGCATATTAGCCTTCATATCGAGGTGGATCAACAAACCTCACGGACCAATGGAGCCATCATCAGACACGGTATACTTTGCACACAAAGGACCTTTGTCAATATTCATTTGAAGATAATTACATATATTTCCAAGAAATTACATATAATTAAAACGCTTAAAGTTATCGTTGCTTTTGTATATAAATTTGAATTTTTTTGTTTTTTTTAGTTTCATGGTTCTTCATACATTTATGCATGTATTGTAGATAATTAAGAATTTGTTAATCTACTTCTGCAAAAACTAAGAACAATAAAACTGTATTTTTAATCAAAAGTCTTGCTTACTGATGTGTAATTTGAATCTTGCATGACTCCAAAATTAATAGAATAAAATATTGTCTATGTTATTCTTATTTTCAGAGTTTTCTGCCATCAATAGAATTAAGAATTAAGACTTACTGAAAATTTCTAAAATTTAACTACAACTAACAGACTTTTGTTTAATTCGGTAATTTAGACTTTAAAAAACAGTGATTCAGTTATAATATTTCTCACTATAGCATAAAAACCTATTGGTGAAATTTTAGGCACACAAAAAAGCTTTAAAAACAACATTCGATATTCTTATTTTAAATATGTACTGGAATAGTTTCATCCAAAATGATCAATTTGTCACCGCCATGCTCGACTGAGGTGATGTTGTCAAGTCTATTTTAACTTGAAACCGGATGAAAAAGTGAAAAACCCCAAAAATGTCGACGCGATTGTGCTCACCAAAAATATTTGTTTTCTAAATTTAATTTTCAACAGTTTTCCTAGTCGGTTTGATATAAATAAATTTCTATTACGCAAAAATAACACGAAAAAGTTTTAATTTATTCATATAATTTGTATGTATGTTAGATATAAATCAAATATAAGTTAATAATTATATAAATACGATTATGATTAATTAATTTATCATTTTGAAATAATAAATTTCCTAACTTAGTAGTTTAGATGCTCGGATAAATAAAACTTAATTGCAACACGGCAAACTTAATTGCTTACGTCATCTGTTCGCCAAAAATCAACATAATGTTCCATTTGATAGTTTATAAAAAACCTTATTGATGTCTAATATATGATATCATCATCATCATCTCAGCCGCCAGACGTCCACTGCTGGACATAGGCCTCCCTTTTATAATAACAATCAATTATTATACCATATTAGATAATGATCGTAAAGTAAGTAATATTTATAAACATCATTTGTGTGTTTGAGCTGAGCCGCGTGAGTAGACTAGATGAAATATAGATGTATTCAGTATAACTTAATCGTTTCATCATCTCAGCCGTAAGATGTCCACTGCTACATTGCTGGACATAGGCCTCCCCTTTGGCCGTCCACGCACGCCTGTCTTAAGCGGCCCGCATCCAGCGCCTTCCGGCGACCTTTGCAAGATCGTCTGTCCATCTTGTGCGTGGACGTCCCACGTTGCTCTTGCCGGTTATTAAAAGCTATTTTAAAACAGTTTTTCTGCGTACCTTTTTTTATTAATAATAAGATTTCCTATGATATTTGATAACATTTTATACGAGAGAAGAGTTATTATTATATAAAGATTATCCAAATATAGGAATCTTACATAAACGAGGAAAAGTAATAGTAATAATTAAGAATTAAGATTATAAACATGTAATTTATTTTATCCACAGTATAAATTGTGAGTCATGAAATCAAACTGAACATTTAACATAATCCTCGTAAGATTTATTAATTAACAGACTTAACAAAACCATAATTAAGATTGAGTAACTTAACAGTAATTCCTTTCATTCATTTGCAGGCACGAAGTAGGCTTTGAAGGATTTAATTCACGAAACAAAAACATTTCAAATGAATAACTTTAAGTGAATTCCCCTATTTAAAAATAACAAGATTTATTCCAAGAAATTTAAAGAAATAAAATATAAATATTATGAATATGAATACAGAATCTCGTTTGAAGTGAATAATTTAACTAATGCGTTACATTCATAACCATTCATATAATCTTATTAAACATATTACACGTCTAAATCCTTAACATTTGTTATTGAATATATATTATTTAACCTATCTTGTACTGTAGCTGCAAACTATGAAATAGCAAGGATTAGGAATATTAAGAATATTTCAATATCACATTGATTTGGCTTCAGAGTAAACACCTGAAATAATAAATTTAGTCCAACTTAGCTACTAGATAATTCTCTTTTGCGTTTATAGTGTCAGTTAGATTTTGTTTTTGTTAGTTTTGCCATATAAATTCGAACACACAAATCTTCCAAAAAAACATGACAATTGCGAAATAAAAGAAAAAAATCGCAATACTTTACCATGTCACGTAGGATGTTATGTCAGAGTCACATAAAGATTGGAAGTCGTACATGCAACATGTAAACTCGCTTACACTTTTAATATTTAATTAATATTCAAAATGCGTATTTGCTACGTTTTGATAGAAAACAAATTTTTAGGTGTTTATAAAATATTATAGAATTATTTATAGAATATTATAAAAAAGTTGCATACAAAATTTATAACCTAGATGGTTAATAACTATTTCCTTAACGTTAAAAGTTTTTAAATTATTACGGCGTTGTTGATCTTTGTTCAAAATACTCTTGTTTAACTATATAATTCGTTTTATTTAAAGTAGCAAGTTTAGAATAGGTAGTAGTGCACTTTTGTGTGGAAACCGTAAAGTGAAATCGATAATCGTTACGGCACTTGAACAATCGAGTCGACACATCTCACGTCACGGTTCAGCAATTAATCGAATATTCGACCTTATTTCGATTATGGTAAGAAGGTGACAGTTAGCACTTGTTTGGCCCTGCAGATAGGTCATTATCACATCCTATCGTCGTGTGGCCTCAAGTTTTTATTTACGAGATTTTGAATTGGAATTTTAGTACACATATAAGAAATTTATAAGGGTGTCGTTTCTTTAAAAGTATGCAATGGTTTTATTGGAAAAATTAATACGTTTATACATATCATTAAGAATAACAAGTTTCGTGAATTTATTGACAATATGAAAGACTAAAATACCTTTAATATTGAACTTAGTGAAAATAACATCGCAAACAAAAGTATCAGTTTCTTATTTTCCATGAATTAAAATGTTCTATGCATATACTATGGTATTTAGTAGAAGGCAAATGTTTTAAATACTATTTACATTTAACGACCCAAAGCGTTGTTTAAAAATAAATATTCATATTTATTTGCATTTGTTAAAGGAAGTATACGTAATAGCGGACACTTAGCTCAATTCTCACATATTCGACCTTGCCGCGAGGCTGCTTCTTTGGTCATCTCATTGTCATCCATTGTTAATAACTACAATATACAATAACTGACAATATTCAAATTTACCTACATTTAACAATATTCACGGTGACTTTAAATTTAATCTGCTCAAACAGAGAACTCTTTGAAACGTACATTTAATAATTTACAATTTCATGTTATACATATATGTTAATAAAAGCTGTCGATGAACCTTTTTGATTTCATTTCGACATTTTAATCGTAGACACGCAGACAGTTTGTAGCAGAAAGAAATAAAAATAATCGGGTATAGTTGTCCACGCTGTGGTTATATTGAGTCAATATTTATACGGTATAACGGTTTTAAAAATAGAGCCATTATTTAAAACCTGCAAATTGAGGTAATATATAAAGACAGTGCTCATTGTTTTTGTGAGTTGCGAAAATCGGTTAGATTGCTTCTCAGTCGACTCAGTTGTAAGGCAGCGGCTATTCCGCGCACACGTCCGGAAGATAGAAGAATTCCAATTCGCGCCGCGTGTGTACGAAATTCGAATTGTGTTTTTATTTTTTTTTATTTCTTCTGTGCAGTGCGAGGATTTTGTACGCCAGAGGTTCGTAAAATTTTAATTTATGGCTTCATTTTTTAAATGCTATAATTATTATAGAATATGTAATTCTTCAAATGAATAAATTTATTTCGTTTTTCTTATAATATCAGAAGAATTATAAAGAAATAAAAGTTACGTTTTTGCGTCAATAAAACATTGACTATACAATTAATACATTATTTATATATAAAGCATAATATAAAAATTATTTATTACCAGTGAAACAGACAAAATTGGATACTAAATGATATTAAGCCATCGGTTCAATTATTTTGTCTTTGTAATGGCATATACTTTATTTTTTACCAAAATTAGAATTTGTATTTTAACAACGATATAATTTCTTATTACAATTGAATTATTTATTTAATTCAGCGCTGATATTATAAATAAAATAAACGGGTTTCATATGATTTAGTTAGGCATTGACATTGCTCGCATAAACCAGTAATTGCATCTTAATTACTTAAAATAATGAAAATTTATCTATAATATTTGTAAAAATATAACAAACAAACATGTTATATGTTGTTTATTGTTTATTCTGACGTATCAATACGCTATTGTGGGCTAGTTTAATTATGACAATACTTTCTTATTGTTTCACACAATATCATAAACAGACTAGTCATAGACTGCGTTTCCGGCCATATTATAGTTTCTTCCTTGATGTAATATTGTTCTGTTTTCTGTCCAGCATTCCCGATGATAGGTTGTTACTGCAAATGATTATAAGATAACCTAACTTAATTATAGTAAATATTAAATTATATATTTTATTTAAATACAGTTTTATTAAATCTAATTATTAATTTCGTATAACAGTAATTATATTGTTTTAATCACCACGCGGATAAATATTTTCACAAAGAAGGCTATGTTATATAAGGCTATAGTCTATATTTACATACTATACTCAATTGTTAGCTTTATAATTCTTAATAAAATCCTCAATTTTTTTTAATAAAAAGAAATATAATTTTCCTATTTGGAAATAAATATAAAAAAGTGATATTTATTAAATCTAAATATAATATTATAATTTTAATAAGATTATCAGCTCTTGTTGTATAGATAATATGACATAGATACTGTAATAATAAGTCTATGTTTAGTGTTTATACGTGTTTTGTATTAATAAAAAAAATTCCATACTTTTTGTCTTATGGGACCTGTCATTGAATTCATTCATCGAGTATCAACTATATGTAATTGATTTTAAGCACATTTTGCTCAACACAAGTATGTCATATGTCTTCTTCTGCGTTTTATTTGACATTCCTTTACGCTTTACAACCCTTTTGCAATCCCTACGAATCTTTTGGTGAACTGAACGAAATAGAAAGAACCGCTCAGAGAACAACTAATCTGATTAATACGAAAAATTTATAAATCTCAGCTATTTATTTTTAGCTAAAAGATTTGACTATTTACTACTTATTGTGTTTTATAAAAATTAGTTTAATTTGGGTATGGCAGGAAAGTAATCTTTAAGAAAATAATTACTCTATTCACATGTCATAGTTACTAGACATATAAAATTATACAATAATAAATGAAAAACTTATAAAAAGGTTGCATATTTATGCCTTAACATTAATTAAGTAGGAGATGTGCAGTAGGATCTATATTTCCGAAAAATAAATAATCGTTTATAACGTTTTCGCAGCCATAGTGAAAACTGAAGCTAAGAAGCAACCGTCCTTTAGTGCAACTTTTAGCCCACTCACTTGCAAATGAGAGTAATGTCTGTACTTGTGTTGAGTCGCGATTATGCGGTGCAATTGTAGTGAGTGCACTACACTTTAAAACCTTGACCCTTCACTCACTTCGCCTTAACAAATGCATAGCGGAGGTGAATATTCAATAATTATTTTAAGAAATAACGAAATCGTGTCTACATTGATTCATGTGAAGGATTATAAATAGTGTAAATAATTATTAATTAATTTTTAACCACATAAAATACACTACAAATATAAATTAAAAACAAAAAAAGATGTATAGAAATTTATATCGTATAGAAATAATTAATTCGTACTTCTAGGTGTAAAGATTATCCAAATATTCCCGAAAAAAAATGGATAATGAAAATCCCAAAAGGCAGTAGTATATACAGTAAAGAGTGATATATATAATAAAATAATGGATACGAAATGAAGACCTAACGATTAAAAGCGACAGTCTTAAAAAGAGACTAGAATACGAGCGAAACAGGGTGTTGATGTGTTCAACTTTTAATTATCAATCTTTTCAAAAGTAAGCATTATGTTAAAATTTTGAAAATTGTAAATTTTATTTTCACTTTTGTTAAAGAATTAAAATGAAATAAAAAATTTTACTGTAGCCAAATTTAAGCGCTAGACGTAATTGTGAAGTAAAAGATATGAGCGGCATTAACTTATTATATTACTTCAGAAAAAACTAATTATCATATTCAGTTATAGATGTAGTTTATATAACCAAGTTCTGTCGGAGGCTGAAATCAATTATGTCTCGTAATAAGAGCCAAATAAAACATTTTGGTGAACCGGAAACCTTCTCGAGAATATACCAACATTGACTGAATTTATAAATGTCGATGTTTTGATCGGTAGTTAATAATAAACGTACATTAGTTTCTTATATCTGATTGGGAAGTTTTATCCAACATTTCTTTTACCTAAACTATCGTTTTGTATGGAACACAAATTATTCTGATAAAAACTTTGCCAAGTAATAGGCCCATTAGATTTCCAATAACATAGATATATATTTGAACATTATACTACTGTTGCACTAACTTTTTAATGTAAATACTAGGAATATTTACTACAAAGATTTTGCGGTACTTTCATTATTATGAAGTTTTTAATATAGTTTTGGTTACAGTTTAGCACCAATTTTCATATATTGGTTACACATAGATTTATTCGAGATGAGAAATTATTTTTCGCGGACGTTCAACATATTATACTATACAATGTTATATCGTTTTACATGGTTTTTTAGGGTTAGCTTATAAAATGAAATCCCTAGCAGCCTTCCATTACTTGAATATCATTTAGAGTTCATGCTCATTACTTGATGTTTTAAAAGGGATCAACGTGATAAAAGGGAAAAGAGAATTCATTGTTAATTCATTTCACATCGTGGTAAACAATCGTAAATGCGGCCAGAACGTGACAAAACTGGATTAGGTTGAAGGTATAATTTACTCCTAAAATACAAACTTGATTTAAAAATATTTTCTATGTAGAGATTCACACAATTGAGGATTTATGTTTTCATAGAATATTTTTATTAGAATCAAGCAGGTGATATACATATAGCTTGCGGTGATCAGACCAAAAGGTTATGTTGTGCGTATCATATATTTGCATTATTTACTCGTAGCTACGATACATGCTAGAGGTCAATAATTATTATTAGATTATTCGGTAGTATCATTTTACTACTAGATAATCATACCTAAGGTACCTATTTTATATTTTATAGTGTTAAAAGTCAATTTACACAGTAATTCTACTTTAATAATTGGGTAAATAATATATAACTCGTGACCACTACGCAGGCTGTAAATCAAATATAGGCGGTAAAATCCCGTTTAAACTGCTTGTTTCTTTTTATATGTTTTCACAGTGATTGGTAACGCTAGAGACTAGTAACCAGCTTTTTGCAAACTGGCCTTGGTCGGGTCCAAGAGCAAAAACGGTAGTTTTTGTTCGAACCAGCTCAGCTCGACATTGAAATAGCTACACTGTGAATGATCACAGTCATTGACCATCATAATTATTATTTAAATACAGTAATACAAATTAATATTTATTTTGTATCTTTTATTACATTAATTATAGTTAATTTATGTATTTGTAAACAAGAATAGAAATAAATTTAACTAGATTATTGTTTAGTTCTGTACATAGATTTTTTATTAGGTGACTAAATGAAATTGCAATCACGATATCTATGAGCGTAGAAGTGGTAAAAGAGGAAACATTTTGTCGATATTACGTCTACGGAGGAAGCGTCACACTTTCACGAGTGCGTTATTGTTTTTTTAACCAAACATAAAAGATTACATTAATTTTTGTTACAGTTTAGTGGTCAAGGCATTATAAAAGAGTCGTGTTGAAATTTGACCATATTCGTGGTGGAATAGTTATTTCGAATAGTTCCGTGTCATATTTATTGAAACAATAAACATACTTTTTCATTAGTTATTTGTTTGGTCGATTTCTTGAGTGAGTTAATTAAACAATATTTTAAATGGTCCTTAGGAAGTTTGTAGAGTTTTGACATTACGCAGAATCTCTATATAAAGAAAAGGCCGAATTTATTCGTATATCAATTTCGAACAAAGAGTTGCATCTCCAACAAAACTATTAGGAAATACTTAGAATTCTCTACAGCGTGAAACGGGAGGTAACAATGCAAGCGCAAAGGAGCAGCTCTCATTAACCTGAATGAGGTGCCTGTTTCAACCACCGTTCCTCTATGCGCTATACCTACTTTATAGTCAGCAGAATGGCTAACTTGTAACATACCCGTATATCTATCGTAAGTACTCGTAATAACAATTTTATAACTTTAAAAACTATAATTTAAAATTTTGCTAACAACAGGAGGCTACTTTCTTGGTATATTACTGATAAAGAAAAGATCAATACATTCCATATCCAAAAAATAATAATGCGGACGCTTAAATAACTGTATTTTAATGAATTAAACACTTCACAAATACATTTACTTAATTTGTCACTTTCTTGAGTATTGAAGTATTTAATTACAAATTTAGAAGGTAGTTAACTTATACTTTTGGCTATTTTATGGATTTTAAATTATACATAATCCAGTGAAATAGAATTATGTTCAATTAGTTAGATAACAACACCTTAATATTTAGTTTGTTACTAATATTGAGTTAGTAAGCCAGTTAGTTACTTATTTGTTAATTAGGACAACACATATATTGGTTTAGTGGTTCTGTCGTGAAAGCGCAACAAACTCGTGTGGTATATTTTTTTGTGGTTGTGTATAAAATTTACAAAATAATTATATTTTCCTATTTATGTTCACTTAACTATATTAAGCGTCATAAAGTTTTCGTTTTATTCAAAATCCCTCTATGGTACTTATCGCACCATATTTTTGTACACTAATAAAGAAATGTCATTTTAAGTTATTCCAATGTTTGTCCAGATGTTATTTAGGTTATGACAATATTAATGTATGTATTCTTAAGGGACATACAAAGGTCCGCTTGCATTGAAAGCGTAATATTTACTATATAAATGATACTGTCTTAAGGAAATTTAAACCGTAACTCATAGTCGTAAGTCTCATAATTTCGTGAACCGGACGACCTATAGTTTTGACCATGTGTTCACTACGGGTCACGGACATCATTGCGTCATCGGTGCATTTTTTGTTTGATCACGAAGGCTTAGATAAATCAATGCTGACTTTTTATCGACAGCTGCCGGAATAATTAGGATAGTAGGTGCCGTGTGAAGAACCTATAAAACAAAGGATTTATTTAATTTAAATACAATAACAGTTAACTTGAAAAAATATTAAAGTTCTTTAATCATCATTATCATATACTATTAAAAAATAAATAAAATCTTGATAATAAATACTGATTATGCAAGATTAAGTATTGTTATGTATCCTCAGGTATAAACAATTGGCTAATACGAATGGAGGCTATTGTA
>JAAAKR030085294.1:6322-16533 GCA_010014985.3 Delias pasithoe
ATTTTTATTCAAAGTTGCAAGAGTAAAAAATTAAAAATCGTAACCAACTAACCATAAAGTGGAATGAATAAGAATAGCTTATATTTTATGGTATTCTGTAATCGTAGCCTATCTTATGATTTTTGTAATAAGTTTTTTAAGTGCCTACAGTTCATAAATATTTTTAATAAAAATATAGTTACAAATGATAACAGTCACTTGTTGCTGGTGTTTTTTGTTCCATTAATACCTAAATCAAGTCCATAAGTCAAAATTCAAAACTCAATAGACATAGACATCTGTTAACCAAAATCATAGATTTGTAATTTGTTGAATTTTATTTAAAATAGGATAGCTGCACATGATCTGTTTAATGAAATAAATATTGACATGGAAAGTCCTGTTAAATATTGAAAAAATTTAAGTTAGCATAATTTATGTAAAACATTAGTAGAGAAAAAACTGTACGTATATATTCAGAGCGAATTAAATGCACATTGCATCTTGATTTGTGACGATTCCAATCATTACTCTTGCCAAGTGATCTAATATATAAACTATGTAACAGTTACCTTACATTACAGCTCGAATTGGATCAAGTGTGAACTGAGAACAGCTGAAATTGAAACATGGAAATTTTCGAAAGAGTTTATCGTAATATTATAAGAAAATTCAATGACCTACCGGTAACTGTAAATAAAACTGTTGACATTATCAATAAGTCTATTAATAATGTAAGAGTACCTCCATTAACAAGAGATAATGTTCTATATTACTATATACCCATGCAAGGACTTGTTAGTTACACAACATTATCAGTGAGTGTTATGAACCCACATCTATTGGTCAGGTATGTCTACAATAAAATAGTGTATTTTTACAAATAAATATAAAACAATTTTCTAATTTCTCTTTTTAAAAACATTCTCTCAAAGATTAAGCCTGTTTTGACTTATTATTTTCCATTACTTACTAATAAGGAATATACAAACTTATAAAAGAAACTAACTTAAAAATATTTGTTCTAGAATATTTCCTCGGCGAGACATAACAGATATTCTCTTTTTATCAGCGGGAGGTGGAGCAGGATTATGGTTATGGGCTAGGCCTCATGTAGCTGCTGCTGCACCCGCTAGAAGGTTTTCATGGGCTTTCCTAGGTGGCTGCCTGTGGCCGTTAGGCTCCATATTTCTATGGGCCATTCTGAGAAGTTCTATAGGTCAAAGACCAGTTATTGGAACTATTCTTGGTGTGTCGACTGGAGCAATGCTCACAAATATAGCACTAGACTATTTCCAGTATGTAGAACTTATGTTTTGTGGTGAAATCCGAATACCAGATGAAGTATACAGTCCCAATAGTGATGATGAGAAATATGATATTGATCTTTAAGGTGATAAAAATAAATTTTAAGCTACAATGCTAGTAGTATATTGTATCAATTATTGTCATTGATGGTAAATTGGCATAAGACTTCTGCTTAAATAATGCTGGAATGGCATAATGTAGTTTTAACTGTAAAATATTATTATATAGTAAGTATTTATTATGACATCTTTAAATTATTTAATAATCTAATCACTAGCTTTTTGACATGTTTAAATATTGCATATTTTGTTTATTAGATAGCTTGTAATTCTGTATATTCATAGCTTTTTTAAATATTATTCTCTTTGTGAATGTAGCAAATCTACCTTCGGGATAAGGAACTGTTAAATATATTGATGTTTTTGCTAAAATCGGTTTTTTCTTTGTATATAAATAAAACTGACACAAAATAAGAATAGCAATATATGTCCAGTGTTAAATCAAATTAAAAATTGGAAAACATTGATATTATTAAAAAAAAAAGACAACTCTAATCAAAGACCAATAAAAGTCAATTCAAAAGACTTGATTATATTTGGATGATTATAAAAGACACGTCGGCCTAATTATTCTGTGGTGGTTTGGACCATTCCACATTTAAAATCAAGTGATCATAACCATGACCATTAAGAGTCTGGATAGCTTTAGCAGCATCAGCCTTGAACTTGAAATGAACATAGGCAAATCCTTTGCATAGTCCAGTGCTCTGTAATAAAATTTAACCATTAAAATTACATGAATTATAACAAAATTGCTTTTACCATGACTTCTCATGTTACAAGTCAATTAAAAGATTAATATACATTCATTAAATGACAACATGTTCTGATTACGAAACATCAATAAAAATGTATACTCTACCTTTTCCTTGGCCAAGTACAATTTGTGCGTTGGTCCAAAACCTTTCACAAGGTCATCAAGATCAGCTTCAACAGCAAAATTACTGAGATTAGAAATACGGATCGCAGCAACATCATCAGCACGTCTTGCTCCTGGTGGTTCACGACCAGGTATACGGTTTGCTCCATCGCGCATATTGGGTGCCACATATTTATTGGTAGATGAGGCCGCTTTCGCTTCTGCAAATGTAATATAGTATTATATAACTTCAATTATTAGTAGATATATATAGAACATTACTTTTCATAATACAATGTTAATTTTTAAAGACTTAAAATTATATAGTTGAATTTTGAAAGAGAACTTGCATAAAAAAAACTTACCAGCAGCTTTTGCAGCCTCATTGGCCTTGGTCTGAGCAAGTTGTGTATTTTTAAACGGACAATTTGAAGTCCAATGCTCTCCTTGACAAGTACGGCATTTGAAAATTACACTACTTGTTGGAGGCTGAAAATATTAACAATATTAATCAAAAATATTTAGAAATATAATAAAATGTTTTGATCATTAGGAAAAGAGCAAAAATTTTAATTGCAATTCCATGGAAACTTATGATTATTTCAGTTCTTTGCATATATTATAATAATAGTTTGAAATTAAAGTGAATGGAAAGTTGGAATGCAACTTATTAAATATTTTACTAATTTAATTAGAAATTTGGACAATAATTGATTTTGAAATCTGACTTCAGAAGTACTCACTTTCAAACCATCTAATTCACTATCATCAGGACGCTGGGCTTCTTCTTTGCTGCTAATAAATTGCATGAATACATCTTCAGAAACATTAGTAGTAGCTGGGTTTGGCCCTGGTTTGTCACTAGCAGAGTCGCCAAATTTACTCCATGTTTTACGTTTAGCAATGCTCTAGACGTGAAAATTACAAAAAACAAAATATTTCTCTAGAGTAAATAAAATAAATATTTGTGAATATACTATTTTCATCAAAAAGGGTACCCACCTTTGACACAACACGCTTTTCTATTTTATATGTACGAACGATTTTCACTTTTTTATTATCATTATCATACTTATATTCCGTTACAATTTTAAGGCCATTTTCAACAACCTCAGATGGTGGAGGCAAGGCACCCTGGTCTATTTCTACCTCTACAGCCCAGGATGATTGAATTTCATCAGCAACTGGCATCTAAAAAATTTATAGAAACATGATTAAAGTTAGATGTATACTATATATCTATATAGGGAACTAATAATTTAATACTAAATATTGAAAACATAATTCAGACGTCCTAACCTTACTTTTTACCAAAATTATATATATATTAAATTTGTGATTTTATTAGACGTAATATTATACCTTGGTAAGAGTATTTTATTTTTTGTCTTTAAATTTAGAAGTGATGACGTCGATTATTCGCATTTAATATATTGATAATTGAAGTTGTCATCAACCTGCAAAAATGACAAAATGGAAATTGGAATCAGAAATGATGGAGTTTATGGTCTATGACCTTTATTTTGGTCATTTTATATTGTCTTTGCTTTCTTTAGATCTGATTCAATCGAATTACCCAAGATGCTTTTCTCCATACGAGTATCGTTTGGAGAATATATATAAATAACAATAAGTATGACTTATTCCCAGTGAGTAGTTCAAGAACATTTTATTTAGTAACGTATAATCCTGATTTATAACTACTTAAGTAATTATAAACAAGCTTAGCATTAAAAGAAAATTAGAATTTTTATTCTATAGTACAACTACTATTTATCGACAGTTTTAAAAGACAGTTGAGTGAAACTGTCAGAAGTTAATATATCTTCAGCTGTCGGCTGCTGAAAAGTATACAATTCATTACCATTCTCATATTTTTACAAATATTTTATTTTATTGACTCAATTTGAACTATTTTTAAAAAGAAATGTTTACTATATCATTAAAAAGTGAAACAATAAATTGAGTAGAAGGGTTCCATGGCTGTGTAGTGAGAAATTAAATGTCTGCTTGGAGTCGTGAACTGTGATGACGAATTATCTAGGTGTTATCGATGTGACTGTGTGATGTTAAATTTATTGTAACTTTTGGCAGGTAAGTTTTAATTTTATCAATTAATGTTAACACCATTCTTGTATTAATTTAATTACATCTTAATTTATTTTACTGTGACCTGTGAAAATACGAAATCACAACTGTTTGATAATTCAGAAGTTATTTAACAATATTTTATATTCGTTTTGCAATTTGCATAGTATTAATTGATTTCTAACGAATAATTAGGTTCGAAGAAATAATGAAATTTATTGTAATTGAAAAGTCTAAAACTGAATAGAAAATTATTAAGTAAATGATTGTTAATTTAATTAAAAGTTGATAAACATTAACAAAGTACGTATTTATTGTATTGTTTATACATTTTTTCAATATATTGTACACATATATTTGATGATTAGCATAATAAAAAATTAAGCTACATAATGCTTTTACATTCAATCAAATGAGGTTGTTATGTATTTTACAAAAATTGTGTTAATAAATAATCACTATACTTTTTAAAACAATTCTTCTATTAAATATAGTAGAATACCCTTAAGTATAACATGCTGATATTAGAACAAATACACTCATTTAATTACTGTGTTAGCCTGTGTATTTATTATATTGAGTTATAGTTGATAATATGACATCTGGTTACATTTTGTGATTAAGCTATCTGAACACGCAAGTTTTGTTTGTAAAATGCCTTTTTAATGCTTCAGTAATGAAGATTGTGAAGAATAGAAATTTAAATTGAGTCAATTTATCTTGCCAAACATGTTATACATACTATTAGTATAATTAGATATTTAATTAATTGTTACTTGATATGTGTTTGCTGTTCTTAGCAAAACTTTTATAAAACTTCTGGTCCAGTGAACAAGTTTTATTTTAATATTTGTTGCAGGTATCTACTACAAAATGTTAAGATTCTTGAGTAGAAAAGGGAGATCATCTAGCCAGACACGAAAGAAACAGACTCAAAAGAATGCAATAAACAAAAATTTGATCCAATGTAAGGTAATGTTGCTTGATGATACCGATTTAACTATAAACCTCACTAAAAAAGCAAGTGCCACTGATTTATATGAACAGGTTTTTTATTCATTGGACTTAATTGAAAAGGATTACTTTGGGCTACAATTCACAGACACAAATAATGTACAACATTGGCTGGATCCAACTAAAACAATTAAAAAGCAAGTAAAAATTGGACCACCTTATACATTGAGGCTAAAAGTGAAATTTTACTCTTCAGAACCAAATAATTTAAGAGAAGAACTAACTCGATATCAATTCTTCTTACAATTAAAAAAGGATGTTCTTGAAAGCAAATTAGAATGTCCTCACACCACCGCTGTAGAACTGTCTGCATTGGCTTTGCAATCCGAATTGGGGGATTTTGATGAGTCTATACACACACCAGCCACTGTATCTGAATTCCGTTTCGTACCCAATCAAACGGAAGAAATGGAAATAGAGATCTTAGAAGAGTACAAGAAATGTAAAGGTCTAACACCGGCTCAAGCTGAAGTAAGTTATCTTAATAAGGTCAAATGGCTTGAAATGTATGGTGTCGATATGCACATTGTATTAGGTAAAGATGGCTGTGAATATCATTTGGGTCTAACACCCACAGGGATACTCGTCTTTGAGGGACCACAGAAGATAGGGCTCTTCTTTTGGCCTAAAATAACGAAATTAAATTTTAAAAAGAAAAAGCTAACATTAGTTGTTGTTGAGGATGATGATCAAGGGAGAGAGCAGGAGCACACATTTGTATTCCGATTACACAATGAAAAGGCTTGTAAGCATTTGTGGAAGTGCGCGGTCCAGTATCACACTTTCTTCCGCTTGCGTGCCCCGGTCAAAGGACCTTCAGCCCGGCAGAACTTCTTCAGAATGGGATCGCGCTTCCAATATTCGGGTAAAACGGAGTACCAAACCACGCAACAGAATCGCGCGCGTCGCACTGTTCAATTCGAAAGGCGACCCAGCCAACGATTTGCCAGAAGACAGAGTCATGTATTAAGAGAGCGTGAAAAGCAAACGCCCAAAGCTGAAAGTGCTCCTCAGACGGAAGCCCCAGAAACGGTGCCCAGTACGTCCACAGCGGAGACACCAGCTCCGATCACGACAATCGAAACTACTGCGCCACCGACGACAACTGAAACTGCCCTTGAGCCTTTCAATAGAAAAGGTAGTGCTAAGTCACAGAAGTCCGTTGAAATAAAGGAGGAGGAAGCTGAAGAAATAGAGGAAAAAAATCCGAATGAACCGGAAGTAGAGCCGTGGTTGTACACGCTGGTATTTAGACATTGTAGGAGTTTAGATTTAAAAAATTCCCAGGGTTTTCAGAAAACAACGAACCCACTTTGGATACGTCCAGCGATCTCTTTCACATTTGAGTCTGTGAATGATAAGCAATCGAAAGTTGATCTACCAACGTAAAAGGTTTCCTCAACTGACCAAAAGAACGCCCCGTGCGTAGCTATTACTTTTTTTTCACAGTATATTGGCATTGATTTTAAGTCATACCCAAATAATTTCTATATCAAGTATCACAAGATAGTATATACGACTGTTCCATTATACGAGTAATGTACTTATTATTTGATATTTTAGTATAAATTTACTAGGAAAGGCAAATTATACTTAGTGCTATTTTGTATGGTACTTAAGTTTCTATTGGAACTGCTCTTACAACGGTATATGAAGTGAAATATAAAAACTTCAGAGGGATTTAAATCGTTAGATTTGAATCTAAATGATAGCTGTAATATTGGCAGTTTTAGGGGAACAAATATTATAAAAAAATCACAGAAACGTCCATTTTGAAGTCAATTATTGTGCAATGACAATAGGCTTTATATACCATTGACATTGCAATAGCGACATAATACGGAATGTGATTGTTAGAACAAGTTAGCTACAATATATTCTCAAGTGTATTTGTACATAAGTTTTATTTGAATAATTTTATTACCATGATACTTATCAAGCGTAACCTAACAACTGGTGCCTGCATTATGATTTCTATGCAAAATATTGACAAACCTTCACAAATTTTAACATCATCTGATATAAATACTCAAAATGCAAAATATTTTACCTTCAACTACTTAGTGAATACCATATAATATATTCTCTATGTACTATTGAAATTTCCATTCATGCATTCTATATAGTTGAATATGATATAATTCCAAAATACTTTTAATTGTTGTGTTTTAGATCTTGCCTTGAGTTGATATGAAAGAACACTCATATGGCAAATAAAATGGTAAAAAATATTACTAACGCAATACTAATGAAATAATTGAAGCATGATGATAGGTCTTGAATGTTCGTCTCTTATCTGCTCTGTGGTATTGAGAGATTTAGAGGAAATTACACACACCTCTAGCAAGTTTTTAAAATTTCTGCTATTTTTTTATCAGTACTTAATCGACTTGGAAAGATCTCTTGTCAAAATTCTATGTCTGACAGATTCTACTTGTTTTGGTAACATAGATTTCATATTAGTACTTAAGTCATCGTTTTTTAGAAATAAATTGAATGGAGTGTTTAAATGAGTCATGTTAGATGTAAAATTCCAAATCACATTCCATTTACTAAGTCACTTGATGTGGTATTAATGAACCGTCCCTAACAGGCCTAAGTTTAATGATTTATTGTTCTATTTAATGTAATCGAGTACAACATTCAGTATTAAAAATTAACGAATAATTTGGGTGCCATAGCTAATGTGTGTTGTATCAAATTAACTGATGTTGTATACAAAGTAAATTAATACAAAATTTAACTAAAATAAATATTAAAACATTAAAATATATAGGGTTTCTGATATGTAAGATAACATATGATAATATCTAATGAAATATAGTTGTATGTTTTGATATGTATATATAGAAACCCTAAATGTAAATTAAATTTCAGTATGTTACAGTAAATAACAGAAGACTTTAAAACCTATACAATAATTAAGTGCCTATGTACTTAAATTTATTAAAGAAATTGTATTATTGTAATGTTTTGTAGTTAGAGATTTTACTATTGAAATGGTGCTTAATATTTTGAAAATATATTCAGATTATACAAATGTAATTTTTAAAACTTACTATTTGATTAGTGGTCTCGGCTTTAGACAGTAGCCGAGTTTATATTACCTACCTGTGTATATGATGTTAATGACATGAGATTTGAAACTCGGGTTTTAGGCGGTAAAAACTGTGAATTATAAGACAAAATTTGCCTACATTTACTGCCATGGTCTGATTTATAAATATAATAAAAAACTTTAATATTAAATTTGTAAAGAATGTGTTTAGTCTGATTGTATTATTGGTGACGTCATTGATTTTAATGTATTTTGTTTATATGTGAGCTTGTTTCACTGCGACAAATCAATATGAAATTTTATGATGTTAATTTATACATTATTAATTAATTTAACGACAAAATAATTATGACATGACATTTGACTTGTATGTTAAGTTTAAAGAAACGTTTATATTTCGATGTATAATTTCTTAAATGTTATGATAATATTTTATTTTAGTTTAAGTAATATTATTTTAACAATGTCTCCAATAAATTAAATAAAACTTATAAATATATTGTTTTGTTTTACTACGACTAAGTATTTGTCGTCTGTGTAGTGGTATGATTATTTTCTTAAATTAATTTACTGTGTGTTTAAACCATTTTCATTTCTTAGTTTTTTATAGAAACGGTGACAAACGAGCAGGAGGCTCACCTACGATAAGAGGTCCTCCACCCATGGACAGCCCAAGCCCTAGCAGAGCCGCGGGTGCGTTGCCGGCCTCTAAGGGATACGTACGCTCTTTTCTTGAAGGTCCTCAGGTCGTATTGGTTTGCAAATACGTCTGCTGGCAGTTGATTTCACAGAGTGGTTTGGCGGGGCACAAAATGCCTTAAAAACGATAATGTTTATTCCTTGGAGTCTAGCTAGTGAATACAAATTTGCCAGAATCAGTATATTTACCTAAATAACGACATACAATCATGCAAGAATAATATAATCAGTGTTCATAGGTTACTTCTGGGATTAGGTTTTTAGTTTCCTGCGGTGTTTTCACTAATTTCACATTGATGTCATTAAAATTATTGTTACCAGACTCGTTTAGACTTTGTAAAAAATATATCAATTGAAATAAACACAAAAACAGTAATGAAAACCAACGAAACAACAGTGGTCAAAATAGGAACGGTGTGCACGCCACGAAGGCTGGACGCCGAGAGAGCGCGATGCTCGCGCGCAACAGCTCACGAAACCAGGCGAAGGGTGGGGAGACATGGTGTCGTAATCAGAGACGGTGTCTCTTTTGTAACACCATAGATTCCAAATTTCAAAATTTAAAAAATATTTGAATCAATTAACTGTCAAAAATCATTTTTATAAGAGATTTTCGTTTCTACGGCTACAGTTATATAAATAAACGTGCATAACGAAATTCCGGGAAACATGAAGAGATCTATGGATAAATTGAGTTCCGATAAATCGTCGTCTGAGGCAGATGTTCTATTTTCCTTCAAGCGTTATTTTATTAATAATGTAGATTCCTATCATGGAGAATATATCTTAAAGGAAGTATCTAAGGTGTTGGAGAAAAATGCAGAAACCGAGTCGGTAAAAGAATCTTCGCAGACGGTGATTGGCGAAGATGTTGTGGATGTGATACCACCTTCTCCACCAGAACAACCATATGAAATTATCGGTAAGCAAAATTAATTAATGTTTCATCCTACTAAATGAAAGCGTAAGTATCAGTGGATGGATGTTTGTTGCTTGTTGGTAGGGAGACGTCTGCCAAATCCACTAGTTTATTTACAATTGTTTCTTAGAACGTTTTCCTTGAGCGTTTTTAGAGTTTCAGGAGTGCTCAATAGGGCGAAGCGATATTTCTGGCCATCACTTGCAACTCTATAAAGCGCATATTCGG
>JAAAKR030086689.1:1354-13423 GCA_010014985.3 Delias pasithoe
TTAGAATATAATGAAATATATCATTGAAATATCTCAGGTTTTGTCTATATTAAAACTGAACACCTAAAACTTATCTAATGCGTCTTTTACTATTAAAATGCTTAAAAAAACATTTGTTATAGGGATAGCTACACTATTTTGTAATGATCGAGAAATCATTCAATTAGTTAACAGATAATTTTCTTAGTTTTGTAATAAAGATAGATAATGGAAGTAAGAAATAATACAACAGATGACTTCTCTTCACGCTCGATTTCGTTAAAATGATAACTCAATCACTTAACTGTAAATTTCCATGAAAATGAAAAATATTATTTACGTTAAAAACAAGTTATAAGAATTTTAAGACGTGATTCTTGAAAAACAAAGAAATCATTTGCATGAATCATATTGCAGATTAGGATATTATGTTTGTAAATTTGTATATTATATTCTATTATTAGTATTGGTATAATATATTATATAAAAGGAGGTATTTTTGTTAACGTTAGGATATAAAGACCGCAAAAGAGTTTAAAGCTACGAATATTATTCAAGCGTAAAATTCAGACTCATTAAAAAGCCGACGATAGATTTCGTTTTAGTGAATTCGGCTTTGTGCTTACACACCTTTATCGTATGGAAATAATTGTGCATTTACGCTGATAAAAAAATCAACGTAAGTTATTATATTTTTCATATTTGTTGCTTTTTTGTTCATACTCTATTTATATTTAAGAACATATTTATTCTTCTATATTCAGTCTATGTATATATATATATAAACAATTGGTAAGAAAAGTTAGGAAATGCAATTTAATATTATGAATATTTTGGAGGTCAACGTCGTATTAACATTCGTATTTTTCAAAGCGATAAGGTCCGCCTTCGAGACGACTGACGGACGGTAAACAACTTAAACCGGGGACTGTATTACCCTAGATTAGTTTATTTCATACATTTCAAATAGGCGTTTCTAAACTTCAACTTTGGCCAATCATGACGTTTACTTTATCTTAGAAACTTATATTTGCTGAGTCACGAACACCAAATTAAGTTTTAAAATGGAGGAGAGAGTTCCACGCGTAACGATGATATTGAATATTAACCCTTCTTACGTGACACTGATTACCTACGTATTTATCCACTAATACATGGAAAAGCCTTAGTAAATATAACGTTTTGATAATTCCTAGGTCGGAAATAGAAAACTAATGTCACGTGTCACTATAATTTAGGCATAAAATTTAATTGAAAATAAAAAAAAAAATTAACTGAAAAACAAAAATATCTACAAATTGATATACATGCTCTATAAAAGAACCATTACAATTTGCATCCTTAAGAGAATTAAACGGTGTCTCAACAAAAAAATATTGTGCCCAAATATGATATTCTAATAGTATATTAGAAAATGATTGTGCTCTGTTCCATTAAACTTCACTTATATATTATTAAGATTCATCATTAAGATCATTCGTATTGCGAAGTAATACATATCATACAATCATAAAAAGATGAGTTATACAGGCAGTATAGATTTTGATGAAGTTCTTGTTAAACATCCTGGTTTAGCAACTTTTATCCGGCTGCCCAGAAGGAAATAATATCTGTGTTGATTAAACAGCGGATAATGCGCCACGTAATACACCTCACTGAAAAATACTGTCGAATCGACTGGCTTGGCGGCATTGCCTGATCCAAAGATATTTTCATAAAAGAATAGGACTCCTAAATAGACTTACATCGAATATCGAAAATGTACGGTCGGATGTATTTAGCACAGCGTGATTTTAATATTAATAAATACTCTCTTTTAGTCTATTATATTGAATCTTAATAAAAATTTGGATATTATCGTGTGATAGGATGGGACAAACATATCCTGTTCAATTCCACTGTAGCCCAAGGCGCATTACATAGTAATTCGAAATACAATTTACGTTGATAGCTAATTTATCACCCTCGCCACGCCACGCCACGCCACGCCACGCCACGCCGCCTTGAGCTCATAAGCATCATTATCGTTCGCAAAGATGTGCGATTTGGAAATGATACATACTCTATTTTGTATTTTTAAACCTTTTGATTCAAAAAAGAAATAAAACAGGTACATAGTAGATATTATATATAATTGAGTTACTTTTAAGTGAATCATATAGTTTATTCGCTGATATAAAGCGCAGCTGTGCTAGTTATAAAAAAATCTAAAGTTTCTTTTTAAAAATATATACGAGTGAAATTTTTCTTGTCTGTCAACTGTAACAATAACTTTTTCGCGGTAAGTCTATGAAGACATTGAGAAATTTATTGTTAGCGTAATAAAACACTCTTATCTAAATGCGAATATCTTAAACGGGTCCAAGCGATAAATAACAAGAGAAAAATTTAAAACGCGCGGCTCTTAATAAATGAAATTTTTAAATCTTAATATATTCAATATATAATTACATAACAGAAGAAAACAATAACGTTTTATGAAAATAACAATATAACAAAGTGGCATGACATTCTCAGTCGACCTTGATTGTCAAATGAGTTATGAAAATAGTTAAAAGAAATATAATTATTATGAAGTAAAATTCCAATAACAATACATTACTGGATCTTTTGTCACTGCTAGTAAAAAAAATTATTCATAAATATATTATAAACGCAGTCTCAAAACTGAAAGTGGCTCAATGAGACGCCTATTATATGTGTAAGCGACTGTTTGTGGGAATGTGTTTAGATTTTTGACAAGAAAAACTGTTGACACTTGGTACTATGCCAGGGAGGCTTGTAGGTTATTAATATTGCGATGGACGAATAAAGAACACGCTTTAAGCTGCATATACATAATAACATTTGGTATTTCAATTCTACGGGCAATAACGACTATGTATTTTTCAGATTTTAATCAGATAAATGTCATGCAAGCGCTGATTAAATTTTTAAGGTATATGTATATATCTTACATACATTATCACATACCATCGAATCAGCACCTAACATCAAGTGTGAGGTGACTTACCACAACTGATCATCGCGTTGAACTCTTGAACAAATTTTTCAATGCATAATTTACATTTCTATTTACGATTCCAAACTCTAGAGATATTGACTCGTAAAGTTTAATATCTCGAGGTTATGCGGGAAATCCATCAAGAATCCGGATAAAAACTTCAGTTGGGTACCGCAGAAATCCATTTGCAACTCAAACAAATCTTTTTACTGGCTTCTGTTTGCTTGTTGAAATCCGCCATATTATCATTTCTTCAATAGTATATGGTGTAGTTGTTCCTACTTTTAATATTTGGTAAAATAAGACTTTACCATAAAAAGTTGGTTCTGACAGCAGTAACTTACAGAAAGACTCCATTTTATTTTTGTTCACATATTATGCTAAAATCGTGACCATCAGCTGGTTTAAGAATTGAATAAACCTAAAGAGTTTCGAAGAAAAACAAACTTAATTTCTAGTGATTACTTAAGGCAAAGGCTCTAATTGCTAAATATCATCAGTTCGATTCGTATAGATATACCCTATTATTTAATACTACAAGGACAAGGAGAAGCAACTATAGTAAATAATGTTTAGGACCTATTTATTATTACTTAATGTAATATTTGCAACATGACTAACTTTTAAACTATCATTTACGTAGTAAATTTTTTATATTCCTAATAAAACTACATAATTCAATTTATTCTCTATTCTAGAAAGTATATTATATTTTTTAAAATATTGGTTGATATGAAATTGTAGGTGAAATTCTATCTTATTAACTAATTAATAATTTTTTATTAAGAAAGACGGTCTACGTTATGACTATCGCATGAATTGTAACTTATGGTGAGAAAAATACGCCTGTCCTTTTGAGCCAAGATTATTAATCAAGAACACTTGATAGGAGAAAAATATGGTTTTCATTTCCACAATGTATTTTTTCTTTTTGATAAACTTAAACAATATAATTAATTATTCTTTTAAATAGTCATTTATTTTAATAATTTTTATTCCATTCCGTATATTTCCAATAAGAAATTTCATGCGTTTCACATATTACTTAAAAATATTTATTTTTGATACATAATATCAACTGTTGTAAAATGAAGTCGTCCTGCAATCTTTTAGTTTAATAAATAGAGAGTATAATTTCTGTTTAAACATGTCATAGATGTATTTAGGTCAGCATGAACTTTATCGAATCATTGAATAGCGGGTCGATATTCGTTCATGCATCGTAAATATCTCATCCCTCATACGCGTGGTTAGTCGGATTGCAACCGCAGGCACGTGGTTCTGGGACCACTCAAGTATAAATAACCTCGGTTTCATTGTTAAGTTTAACTAACAGTTACAGGTAATATAATAACAAAGAATTCAGTAACATCATAATTTTATCTTCACTAAGGACCGTAATAATGTACTGTGACGAACTGTCATAGTTTCGGATGTTATAAATATTATTATCCGAACAATAATAATTTATTCGGTATTTGAAAGAGCTTGACAGTGGCCGGGCGAGTGTCTTAAGACTTTCGCACTCGTGGGAGAGCCACGATGAAGCTGACGATAGCCATGATGATATGCTGACGCACAAGTTGGATCAGCTCGACCGAAGTAATACCACGAGCTCACAGCACTAATACTCAGCGTGGAACGGTATTTGTAATGTGTCTCGCTGAGTGCAACTTAAATGGCGTAAAAAGCTGGCAACACAAAACGCGGACTGTGGCGCGATTGTCCATGGGCGCCGGTGTTCTTTTACCATAAATAAGATCTTTATTTATTGTCAAAACTTGAAAAGGAGCTTTAAAGCAGGGATTTATTTTAAGCAAGACTAGACACTTGATATAACTCAGAAGTTTACGATATTGATCCAATACGGTATAGAATTAATTGAGTTTACTATTTATCTCAATGCCACAGATACAAATCTCGGCTAACTAATATGCGAGTAATAGGAAAGTTAAATAGTCTTTCTGATATTCTCGATAGAGTACACGTATACGCAGAAGGATTATACAAGTCTTGACCCAATTGCCTCTGGTTCAGAAACGATTCAGACTGACTTAAGATCTGCAACATGACACTGCTCCTGTTCACAAGAAATCATTTTCAAATCACCTTTCTTGTTTTATGTAATAGTTGTTGATGAAATTGTTGTTATCCTGTGCTAACTTTTACTTTTGAATTTAAATTAATATAAATGCAAATGTAAAGTAAATACCAAACGAAATATGTACTAATAGCAAACTGTGATAGTTAAATTAAAATAACAATTTTGAAAATCACTAAGATATCAAAATGTGTGAGAAAAAAAATACATTTTAAATTGATCATAATCGTGTATTCAAAATTTATTGAAAGAGATAATTTTAGTGATTTAAAATTTGTATATGTTATTATATATATATCAAATATATAACTTACAAAAGTATTTAAAAGGCAACATTACAAGATAAACTAATAAAATTAAAAATCTTTTCGATATGACTGATTTCGTCTGTTTAATTTTAATTAAAACCGTCGACTTCAAATAGCTTTAGCGATTGGTTAGCATTCATCAAATGGGAATAGCAATTGGGGAATAGTTATTTCAAATTGTGCTTACAATATTAGTAGTTTTTAGTTATACATTAATAATATAAAGCAAATCATTTAATGTACATTTTATATTACAGCATATTCGTGAAGATTGGAAATGTCTGTATGCAGTTCTCTTTTGATGATTTGGACACTGACCTGATTTATAAACACTTATGTTGTGAAAATTATTTACGTTTTGATTACAGAATTCACTTTTTTATACTTCTTGATTATCTATTAATCAGAATGATGAAGATAGAATTTAATTATATATAAAGGTAGAATAATTTATGTAATCAATATGTGAATACAAATGTATGTACGAGTAGGTAGGTTATATGAGAAAGAAATATACAAGATAGTTAATTCTCAGGCGGCTGAATCGATATAATTAATTTTATGCACAAAGATACGCCTTAAGTCAGTAAGTTACGTCGCGTCACATAATTGCATAAAAACGTAATTCATTACTTTCTTCAGCAGTTTCAAAAAGTTTATTTGTGTATATTCAATGTTTTTTTAAATAACAATAGTAGTGTTACGAAATATGTATGCCAAATTGAAATAAATATTTGATTGATATATTTTAAATGCGAAGCGGGAGAGGTTTGTTATCGGAAAATAATCGTATTATTTCCTTTTCAGTGGATATAAATTTAGTTGGTCAATACGCAATAGCGAGCTGACTGCACTCAAATAAATATTTCCAGTTTTTAATCGTAGTCACAAATTACGCCATTTATTGCAACTATTTGGACTACAAAACTTTACTTTTCGCTGTAACTATAATAATTGTGATTTATTTAAATAATTAGAAATAGAAATTAGGTTATATTAAAACTTTTTTAATAATGTCATATAATTTCTAAAATTGAGTAAATTTTTTGAACTAGAGACAATAAAAGAGTGGCGTTTTTAGATCATTCAAGAATATTATTGTCTTTAAGGTGATTGCCGTATCTCAGCATTTCCTTTACAACGTTTATCTTCCTCTTTAAATTAAAAAAAAAGAGTTGCTCTATTCTGATTTTTGTGTTAGGTCAGATTTCAAACATCATTTCTTATAGGATCACATATTTTACCGTATACTTATAAATAAAATTATTGGTTGCTATTTATCAATTAAGAATTATTATTGCTATTATCTCAGCACGATGCTCGATGACCTCAACCGGATTTCACAACGGGTGGGCTTGAAAATGAACATGGACATGATGAAAGTTACGTCGAATGCCAAAGTTGTGGCCATCCTAGTCTCTGTTGGAAAGTCGGTACTCGAAGTTGTTGATTTATACACCTACCTACGGCAAGTGGTCCAATTAGGTAGGTTCAAATTCGAGAAAGAGGTCAACCGCCGAATCCAACTCGGTTGGGCAGCGTTCGGAAAACTATGCTATGTCTTTTCGTCCAACATATCTCAGTGCGTCAAGACAAAGGTTTATAATCAGTGTGTGTTACCAGTGATGACATACGGCGCCGAAACGTAGCCTCATCTCAAAGATCAAGGTCGCGAGCAATGGAGGGGGCTATGCTCGGAGTTTCTCTACGTGATCGAATTGAGAAAATCCGTAGACGAGCCAAAGTAGCCGATATAGCCCGCACGCCAGCAATGGGCAGGCCACATCGCATGCAGAGCGGATGGCCAATGGGGCCGACGAGTGCTAGAGTGGAGACTACACACTGGCAAGCGCAGCGTGGGACGTCCACCCACAAGATGGACAGACGACCTTACAAATCTCGCCGGAAGACGCTGGATGCAGGCTGCTTCTGACAGGTATGCGCGTAGGTCCAAAGGGAAGGCCTACGTCTAGCAGTGGACGTATTACGGCTGAAATGCTGATGACTTATCAATTTCAATTAAAATGCATTAATTTATTCCATGGTACCATGAATAAAACGTTTTACCTCGATTAAAAAAAATTAGAAACATTCTTATGTACTTATTCTCTCTGAAAATTAAAAAAACATAATTTTATATATAATACATTCAAAGGACACAAAAAATAAATATAATTTATATAATATCAATAAATTAAAAAAATTCGTATAATAAAAGATAACAGGCTCAACGGCAACGATCAAAGTGAAAAATAAATAGCTTCAAGGAACCCTAAAATGCGTCACTAAGGAAATATCAATGTTATTGGATCGGAAGGTAAATGCCGTTTCATTGAACATCGGGTTGACCTTTTGAATCAATAATGAATCCAATTTCACCTTATTTGGTTTGTGAAAAAAATTATCAGAGGGGAAACCCTTGATATTTAAATAACTTATTATATATGATGAAGTATAAAATATAGTTACAGTTGGATATGTGTTAATCTGAAATTCAGTAAAGGAGTAGAATTTTTCATTTAGAATTCTTCTCTTCATTGTCATTTATTCTTCATTTATTATGTGATATTAAATCGAAGGGAACACGTTCCCTAACGCTTATCTATAATAAATTTATATCCTTTATAATTTTTTGTAAACTTTGTAATACTTTACCAGGAATAGAAGAGAAAAAATCTTCTTCTCGAATCTAAATATTTGTTTAACGAACATGGCAAATTATGGTGCTAAGTCACCGGAGTGATTACACACTTACGTTGTAGAGCAAAACCATAAGTACATATTTGTTGTTGTCGCTTAACCTTTAAAGATATCAATAAAGAGTTGGTAATAGTACCAATTGATTTCGTTTATTATATTTAATCTAACGATATAATAAATTTGAGATAAAAGGAATAACAATAATAGTATATATAGATTGTTGTTATTAACAGTAGGTAAAATAAAACGATTCTGAAGCTAATATGGCAGGGCCCAGTCGTTGACTTTTATGTGCAGCCAACATTAACGTAATTATGTTATGTGTATATTAAACCAGGTCGCCAGGCGATATCATAAAAGTATTCAGTCGAATAAAATTATACAAGTATGCTATTATTTTTACATTTTTTCTGTTATTTTATTGTTATTGTTATATATTTTACAATGGTAACAATTAAAAACGTAGAATCTATAAAAATTTTCATAAATTGAATGAATTTGTTGCCAGCTATGTAAATATTAACTGTGTTATATCAACGTTCGTTTGTTTTTGTAAACGTATGTATTATACTCTAAAATCTAAAGTGTATTTTAGGAGTTTTTTTTAGTAGACGGTGTCAAAAGAACGCAATTAAGAGTAGTAAGATACATAAAGTTAAAACTTTAAATAGGCCTAAGACTACACAACCCGAATCCTAATTAAAGGGTGTAATAGCGTTACACGAAACAGGCTTGTAATTTTAAACACGTCTTAACTTAACCCTGCACTTGCAACGAGTTTGTTCATTAGCAGTCGTGAATAAGTCGAAAACTTTTACTAAGTCAATTATATAGCCGAGTGAGAAATTAGCATCTATTGCCGAAACATTGCGCTGTCTCACCTTGGCTTGTATTGTGCCGATGGAGTAACACGATGTCCTAAGCACACGTTGAAGGTATAAAACAGATAAGTCTTTTTACACTATAATGCCAATAATACGTATATCGCTCAAAGTTTCTGTCCATTATCTTTAAGAAAATATTTAAAAAAGTACTACTTTAAATTTCTTGCTGTTTGTCTAAAGATAAATGAGTTAGTAGATTAACAATAAACATAAAATAAGTAGAGTATAAGTAGTCTTGTACTATTTTATGTTCCGTATGACATTTTAGATCACTCTGAAACCTATTGACGTTAACTTTATCTTCAGCCGACAGTCGCTGCCTAAAGAAAAATAAAAACGCGATAAAAAGGAATTTATTTTAGCCTGTTATCTTAACTAGGTAACAAGATCATACATTCGTTACTTTAGGGTTGAATATATAAAAGGAAATAAAGTTAAGGCACAATATTAATTGTAAATGGAAATAGATTTGGCTGAAACTCGTTTATTGATTACTTTAGTGATACATTGTATATGCAAATTTGAAAAAATTGCTGAGATATGTGGAATGTATTTCTTGCTTCTTTAGTCATCTTTTTATGCTTCGCTGCAAATGCAATAAAAATAAATAAATTATTACAGCCCGTTATTTACTATATATTATTTCTGATTTAATACGAATACATAAAAGTTTAGAATCCATCGAAACAATTATATTCTTTTATCTTTAATGAATTAATAAATTTACTACTTATTTAAGCACTTTTGAATAATGACTTGTATTTGTCTGCTCAAAAAACAAATTCTTTTTTTATAAGGTCAATTTAAAATTACCTTTGATTATTCTTAGATCTATTCTTGCAGACTGAAAGAAACAGTACAGCATCAGCCGCAGACGAAGGAAATCGTTCATGTTTGCCGTGGTTAAGGCCCATCGCATGGAGCGTTGCATGAGCCACCTCAGCCGGTAGTGTACAAATTGGAGTTATTACTATATGCTGTAAACAATTTGGTTTATATTAAAAACTTAATTTTACTACAAGTTACTTGGTTTAGCCCTACCCGCTCTTTATACACTAGGTATGAATATCGCGCATTTTATGGCTTAAGCGGTCGGTAGAAAGTGTAGGTACACAATTAAACGCATGTGACTTACTCGTGAAACGCAAGTTCAACCTACAAGTTCAGTTCATGGATCATTTTCCCAATACAATGATTTCACATTAACATTTCAACAGTTAAAGTAATTTAAGGAATACTTACTCGTCTACCATAGGGCGTTGTAAAGAAATGCAAACAACAACTTTCAAGGACATCTGAATAGCTATAAAATAGAAACGTATGGTTTTTCTGTCTCACCAGCTGCAACGGGTTTTGTTCAATAAATTTCAGGCACGATCGCCGTTCGATAAAATCTATGCCCTTCTTAACAATACTTATCAAACGCTTTGGACCTGCAAGACGTTTGTCACGTACCAATTGGGCTACTCACAAAAGATATCATTCAATTACAAGTTATTCTATTAATAGAAAGATATTCAATGTTTTTAGGTAACATTAATACATTTTGAGAGACAAGAAATCTTAAGTGAAAAATAAATTTTCTTTTAAATGATACCCGAGATGTTTCACCTTATTTACGTATTCCATACAGCATTCATTTCGCTAATGGAATACTTACTAAAATTTAAAGTCTTGGAGGCGAAGAATACGTTTTTATGTACATAGTGCTACACACACGTACTGACATTCACGTCAATTCTTCAACTGATATAATTAGAAGATAGAATAATATATTCAATAATTATTTTTTTACTTAAAAGCCTGGACGGCTTATAGATTTTAGATAACAAAGTGTATATATAATATGTCTATATATAATATGTATTTATCTAACAAGTATCAGAAATATGTACATATTATATATAGAAGAAATCGCATATACTTACTAACCTATTATTGTAAAGTTTTACTCACTTATTGAGTAGTAATTGAAAGTATATGGAATTATAGCGTTATTCCATTGGCCAGGCCAAAGCTGAGGTAGATTTCTATTCTTTTCTAAACAAAAAATAGTCTTACATTTCTTATACACAAGATAATTGTTTTACTAATGGTTTGCTTAATGTTCGCGTTTTATATCACATAGATGACGATTAAAATAAAAAATGTACAATATTTTTTAACAATTATGATATTATTTTAAAATATTGAAGTAACATTTCCTGCAAATATACGAGAAAGAAACGCGTGGAATTCCCATCGCCCCTAACGAACCAGACAATTCCTACGCTACAGTCATCAATTTTCTTTTATAAGGTGCATGGAGTGCTGTATACCTTCCTAACTGGATTTTTACCTGTGAGTAGCTCCTGTTTTTATTTATTAGGATATTTAATTGCATCCGATAACAATATTCAATGAATTTATAAATCGAACATCGTTTGGTAACGGTGTTGCTACTTGTTATTAATGATGTATTCTACACGTCGGGAGTGAACGTTATTTTGAGCATATGTGAGTGTTGCCATTTAAATAACGGAGAAGCAATTTATTTTAAGGACACTTCGACGGCGATCATGACGATCGACTTGTTGTTGTTATTTGCGATGTGATGTGTTTTATCTCATACAAAACGATCTGATAGATTTAAGAGTCTATGTAATCGTTATTTAAATTTAAATCGATAGCCAGGTTCAATGTGAATCTGACTTCTAGAACAATATATGTGTTTATGAATTTTGTTTAGCGTCACTGTGTGTCACTGCTTAAATTCATAAATCAATTAACACAATTAATTTATTATGAAAATTTAGAGTATTATAGAGGAATAATATTTATGACCAATCAAGTATAGTTGAAAAGTATGCCAACTGTGTGTGTTAGTATATAAATATTTTAATTAAATTCTTTACCATTATCGGTACAACACTGAATGTTCACAAATATGTTGAAAATAAAAATCTGTGGTAAAACGCGATAAAAATAATACATGCCTTATTCAGTTAATGAGAAAAGTTATTTGAATTGTGTGATAAATCAAATTTTACGGCCGGAACAAAGTTTTTTATGCCCAAGGTGGATTTTATGAACTTCCAATCTGTAGGTACCTAA
>JAAAKR030086796.1:2272-14890 GCA_010014985.3 Delias pasithoe
CTAGTTGTTTGCCAAATATGTAAGAATTTCGTTTAGTTAACTGGAAAAGTTTAATAGAAATTAGGTCGAATTACTGAAATTGAGTTCGCTTCAATTAACATTTGGCTGCGGTCATATAAGAAAGTTTTAATTGCTTTCAGTTAAATAATCGAACGGCCGTGATATCCTTGTAAAAGCATTGTGACTAACACGAAACTTAATTAATTTCAGCCGGACGAGCTCGACGGCGAGAAACACGGAACGGATCAGGCGAATTTCACTGACTTCGTCCCTAACTCTCTCAATATTCCCACTATATCCAGAATATTGTCGGGCTCTAACGGGAGGAAGGAGGATATACCCGACGTCTTGCTTAGGACAGTTACGGCTAAACCGCAGCACAATCAAGAGAAGACTTCGAAGAACGACGTCTTCGTCACTAAAGATGCAGGCGTCACGCTCAGTGACAACAGAGATGCGTCCACTGAAGGTGTCCTAGCCGTTCTTGATCCGGACATGAATAATCTAGATAGACCGCTAATTGTAGATACGAACGGGGAAACCAACACAAGGAGGAACCTCCAGTTCGCTACGAAGGAGAGGAATGAGAGCAGGAAAGAGTTCTCGCCGGCAACCACCGTTGGCTTCGAGCTGAAGGATCCGGAAATGTCTACCGAGAGATATCACAATCTGGCAAATGTGAATTCAGATAAGAAAATTCTGAAGCAAGACCCCAAGAACAACACTCCCGTGCAGAGAGCCGGCGTGACCTGGCCCTTCGCGTGGAACCTTCATATCTATTTGGCGACTGGGATGTTCACAATTCTTGCGATCTACTCAATTTTTAAGATAATCTGTTACGATAAGTACATGCATCTCTTCACCCAATATTACTTCATCATCCTTCATTTAATCCTGGTGTTCGTGTGCCTCATGCGTATATTTTACATGTGCTACGACCCATATAACATCAACAACTCTCTGCCCATATTCATCAGCGAGATCTTACTCCATATGCCAGAAATATTCCTTAGCATAGCCTTCGCTAGTACGATACTGTTCCTCCTGACGAACAGTGTCAACTTTAAGACGATGTGTTGCGCCTTTTTGTTCAGATCTAGGACGATCATCATCGCAGGCGGTCTGCACTTGCTGTCTTGTGTCATGTTGCATATCTTCGAAAATAGTAATACTGTGTACAAAACCGCTCAGGGCGTCGAAAAGAGGGTATTAGGTCTAACGTGTCAAATTATATTTATCATAGCGTGCCTTACGCTGGGTCTGTGCTACCTGTACGTATATAGAATGCTCAAAACGGTGCTCCAGAAAAAGAGCCACACGTATTTTCACGGCTTTCAAAACCTGTATCAGGCGATACATATAAACTTGGCCACGGCCCTGTTGTTCGTTCTCATGGCAGCTCTCCAAATTTTCGGAATATTCGGTATAAATCACGTGAATATGACAAAATTCGATTGGCTCCAATGGGGCTATCAGTTCTCGTTGCGTCTCATTGAGATCAGCGTTGTAGCTCTTATCTCGTGGGTCATAAGTCTCAAAACCGTCATCGTCGCTTCCCTACAGCACGAGAAAGCAGACGGGCAAAAGATATCAGGATTGGGTCTTTTCCCTTGCGCGGGCGGATCCAGCAACGAACAATTCGAATCAGATTACCCAGCCATATGTAATGCCAACACAAACTTACATACATACACCCATAGAAATGGCAAACCGATTTACGAACCCGCCGGGCATCACCCGAACTTGTCCGATCAATGCTGCGCAGGGACTGTCGACCATCAGAGATTCCACTTGAACGCGCTGGCGGCCAACTGTGACAATAATTCCGGAACCGAGAATTACTCTGGACACAGTTCGATTGCGAATGCGGGCCACAGTAGCTCCACTGAATCCAGTAACGCTACTTCCAGTCAAGGCGTGACAAACCATCTCATCAAACATCACCCAAATATGTCCGCGTACAACGGAATCGAATCCGCGTCCGAAGACCACTATTCCAATTGCGATCCCGCAATGCAGTCTCTCCAAGGCGACGACCCAATGGACCACGAATACAATGTCATACATTACGACAGTAATAGCGACTTCATTCGCGACACCAAGAACCAGAACTACACGGGAGGCTCCAACCGCAGCTCCCACAACTTCAAACACATGTCCTACGACAGAATGTCCACGAGGACGAACAGCAATCCGCGCAAAAAGCACAGGCCTAAGAACAAAAACGTTCAGAACTGCATGACGATGGGATACGAGCCCAACATAAGTCATCACTACCATCAGCCGCACTTACCGGACGAATACGGCGACTATAACACAGAGAACGCGTCTTATCACGCGACGGGCGCTCAGACCTTGAACCCCAACAGAAGTTATGAAGGAAGTCACGTCAGAGGCTCCCAACGGCGGAATTCACCCTCCATTGTGAACTCCAGCGGGAGTCAGAAACGGGGCAAGGTTAACCCGTTTCCAGATAGACCAAAATCAACGGACTTATACGGCTTCAACGAAGACTCCGACGAGAGAAATTACGCCATGGCGTTAGGTGCACCGCAGTCGGGCCCTAGGAATTGTAGCTACGAATACGCCCAACCCCAGGATGAGATAAACCCCAACGAGCCAGCCGGCACGATGCTGGTGGCTCAGGACGGCTTCGTAAGGTTCAGGCCTCTGGAAGACGGGCCCTCGCAGACCTGATTCACGCTCAACCTGTCCGCGGCGGCAGAGGACCTCAGCTTCTGAAGGCGTGCCTTTTCGGCACTTGTATATGTCAGTGTATAGTAGATATAAGCGGTGCGAGCCGCCGGCCTCTTGTACATAGCCTAAGTTAATTTAGATCTCGACCGAGACGATGCCATTATTATTAAATACGTAACGGCCGTAGTGCGACCAAAACCGAGTACAAGCCTGGCCTATCGAATAGAAACTGTTATTGAGATCAGATTCTGTTGTATATGGAGTATTAATGTTGCCATTAAATCCGAATAATTTATTTATACTTAAATGCTTGATAATTTTTTATTTCTGACAACTAAACTGCCATTGTTTGTATTGTTTTTGAGTCGGCCAGCTATCAAGATGATATATTAATTTCGGTTCGTATGTAATTCTGTCCATAAAGCTTAAGTGTAGTTTTATCAACTGACCCGTTTATGTTATTGTTTCAGTTTTCATTGCATTTAACTCGATGTTCTACGAATATTTCCGATAAATTTTATATCCATAGTATAAAATGAATGTTATTTTAATAGTTATATGCGTGAAATAATTATAATATTTATTTTATGCACGAAGATAAGGTACTTACATGTTAACTATAGTCTGTGTCCTATATAAGTGTTACCAGATAAAGATGTTTTTCTTACTTTTAGAATTAATATCTGGCAATGGATGTTTGCATTTCACAATCGGATATGTTGAATAATTATACAAATTAGTTGGCACTAACTCACAAGATTAGAATTATTATAAAAAATATATCATTTATAATCGTAATATCAATAATAATTTTCAAAATTTATCATAACCTAGTCAAAATGAATGTTTTATGGTTATTGTACTCCTGCCATTATCACAAGAATATCTATGAACACTAGTAAAACTCAGAATTTATTATGGATAGCACAGAATTATCTTAATGTTATGTCGATATGTGTTGAACATATAATATATGTCGCATATAATGTGCGTTATCATCTAGATAGGTGAAAATATAATTGTATAGATTAGGTCAAAGAGATATTTATGATCGATTGAATATTCTTAATCGAACAATCGGTCTTTTTAGGCAAACCAACGGATTGGTTAAACACAGCTCTTTGATACAGATAGATTTCAATTTATACGTAACATCTGACGGGTAATCATTCTACTGCGGATGCTCTCTCAAAATGTCATTATAACTGGTTAAAATCATAGCTGCGTTTAATTTCTCCGTTGATAATGGCCTCGACTAGGCGTTATTTGTGCTCACGTAAAATCTATGTACATATTCATCATGTATGGTGTATATAACCGTATGATGGGTCGTTTTTTTTTATTTGTATATAATCGAGCTACACTGGTAGCGATTGGCAGTTTCCGATTTATGTAAATTATATCATTTTTAAATGTTCCAAGACTGTACCTACATTTATCATTTAACGAAGCAAGTGACATTTATTGTATAATAAATAAAATGATACAGGCTTGTTGTTTCTTTTAACAAACAAAATACATTCAACTGTAATCACGTTTACATAAAGTATAAGTTTTACATTATTCAATTATACATGGGGCGTCTAGTACCCATCGTTTTTGACTTACTTCGCTATGATACACTCTACCCTAAAGTTAACCCTTTTCGAAATATTCTACTTTTATTTTTTTATTGAATGTTACCGAGTTACAGACTACTTAATTTAATTCCGTTTATTTTGTGTCTTATTATTATTGCATTATTGATCTATACTTATAATTAATCTGTAGAGAGGTCAATTTTGTACATGTATATGTCCAATGCAGCATTTATGGCTAAAGGGACACAGAAATAATGTATGACGAAAATTTTAAAATGACATTAAAAATTATTTTATAGTTGACTCACAACAAACCGATAGCTTAGCAGTTCGAAACTTTCTGATTTATATTTGTTTTTCGGTTATCTCTGAACCAAAAAAAATTAAAAGAATACTATTATCTATTCAATAAAAAAAAATCATAAAATCGGTATAGAAACACCAAAGTTATACTTGAAATACGTTAATAAGCCATCGCGAGTGAATACTGAATCATGATGCTATAAGGATTATTTTTGTGTAACGCATGCCGCGCTCGGCGCGAGGTACAAAAAGCAGTAAGAGCGCGAGCTTCAAACAACACGTCCTACACGATGCGTCACGGTAATAGCCTCTCGTGAGAAGAAAAAGTACGATGGTAGGGTACTCAGTAGTAAGGCCCGCGAAAACAACAGCCAACAGTTGCGTCATTTGAGAAAATATCACAGTGCTGTTTGTTGCCGTTTCCAACGTACTAGCGCCTTGAAAACTGTGTAAACTTACCTATAAATAAATTACATTGACGCCGACAATAAAAATAATTTTGATTTACTTCGTACATAGTGAACTTCCTACACGTGAAATTTGTTTAAAAATTGGCATTCCTATTATTCTGCTCCGAAATTTAACCCCACCACAAGAGTGTCTATATATCCGTTATTTTGAATAAGAAGTTTTCTAATACAAAATATATATTTTTCTCAATATTACATTACGGATATATCTTTTTAAATAATTCTATAAGAACATATTAATTGATACAAATGTAATCATTGTTATCAAAGATGCAACCGACATAAAGTGAGGAGGATTTCTCACCGTCTGATTATTTAAATTATACTAAGCTATTTTTATATTATATTTTATTATGGTAAGTTCTTATACAAACTATGTAAAATCAATGTTAATTAATCAATTTATACACTATAAAAACAACATATCGTCAAAACTCGTATTTTACAATACAAAATACGGATAAAACTTTAATACGAAAAATAGTCCTGATTTATCAATCGAGACACATTTGATATTAAATTACTTCTTCGTCTGATAATTTTCTTCACGGGCAGGTGATTAGTCTAGAGATTAACATAACTGCATTATAAAACGTAACGCTGTTATATAATATGTATAATTTATTCTTATTATATACGGTTAGAATCGTTTGTCATAGTCCTAAGATTTTTCTTAGCCGAGTATTGCTCTCCGAGTAATTTCATAACTTGCGCATGAGTTTGTCCCGATTTCTTTGTAGATCCATAGTTTTCTTTCACGAATAGCGCAAATTCGTTAGTGCAGGCAGAGCGGGCCGGCGTTGATATTACCACGCCATCTTTATTCTTCTTGTTGACAATGATTTCAAAGGTCCCTCGGCAATAACCACAGCATTTTTTCGTTGTGTCTATGGACTTCGAATGGCGTTTTATACTGAAAAAGTTATATACTTTTTTAAAAATCATTTTTTTCAAGCAATTTCTTGTTTGTGAAGCTCAAATAAAAACCAATTTCTAATTATAGGAATATTTACAAAACTCTATATTTTATGTCGATTTTTTTGGACGTCTTTATAGCTTTATAGTTAGGGGGCTTCCTTTAATTTTCTTATTTGGGCACACAAACTCCACAAAGAGGCACGGAAATAGTTTTTTTTAATAGTACAGCGAACAACGGAACAGGTGAGTCTCATATGTGGTAAGAGAACACCGCCGCCCATCATCAACCGCGCCATAGTCCGCACATTGGTTGTGTTGCTGGCTTTTTACACCGCTAAGGCGACATTTTAAGTAGATTTAAAGGCAAGTCCTGTGTGGCATGACATCACGCCCCATTTTACAACGGAGGACAAACAATGAAAAGTAGGATATAAATTACCTATATCCGCATTGTTTGCATTTATAACTATACTTGTAGTGTATTTCAAGCTCGTGGCATCGCGATATCTCTACTAACTCGGGATATTTACGCAGCGCCACCTTACACCTGAAAATATAATATTTAAATATAAGATTAGTATAGCTGAGGTCCAATATTAAATTACGCAGAGATAGATTACTGAAAACCTTTCCTATTAAAATATAAGCTGAAAATATATTTATTCATATTCAACGACATAACCAGCGCGAACACCACTTAGAGAGAGTTTAGCTTGTTATGAGCAACTACTTAATATGAGAACAGCCAAAGTTTTTGGTTCAATGTTCTATTAGATGATAAATCCAACCATATTTTTAATAATGGTTGGTATGTATACTAATATTATAGAGGTAAAGTTTGTGATGAGCTAATCTCTGAATGTACTAAACTGATCTTGAACGTTTTTTTGAAAGCTACATTCTTTGTAACATTACTTTGTTACTAATACTATATTATGTTACTATGTATGTATGCACTATATATTACTAAGAAAAAGTTCAAATTTATCGGGCTAGTAGTATTCTATTATCTAGTTTAAAGAGAAAAAATGTATTAAGCATTTGTGGTCAACGTTGGCGTTTTTGATTGTCTGTGTTAAATTTGAACCGACTAACCATTTATTCCATAGTGGTCCATGCCCAGCTTTGAGCTCCCCATCGAGCTGCCAGGTGGCGGCATGGCACATCTCGTGGATCAGCGTGTCTCGAGCCCTTTGAGGCGTATCCAACACCTTACTCGACAGCTTTATACTGGATATGCGTCGTTTTTCACCAGAAGACTTCTTTATTAGGCGGTTAGTAGTCGTACTGAAATTTATTTACATAAATTGATCGCATATAAACTTAATTATCGTATATCTGTGCTATTTCTTTCAAAATTTATTTCATTATCATTATCATCTCAGCCGTAGGACGTCCACTGCTGGTCATAGGCCTTCCCTTTGGACTTCCACGCATTTCTGTTCGAAGCGGCTTGCATCAAGCGCCTTCCGACTATCTTTGTAAGGTCGTCTGTCCATCTTGTGGGTGGACGTCCTATGCGGCCCTTGCTAGCTCGTGGTCGCTACTGTAGCATACTTCGGCCCCATCGACCATCGGGTCTGTGTGAAATGTGGCCTGCCCATTACCACTTCAGCCTGCTAATCCGTCGAGGTGATACCTCATTTCTGATTCGATCACGTAGAAAAACTCCGAGCATATAACCTCTTCATTGCTCGCTGAGTGACTTTGACCTTTGAGATGAGGTCGAAAAAATATGTTTAGTTTGTATTAAAATCACTTTGCATTTATTTTTTCAGCAAGTCTTGTGTGCCAATGAAAGGTTTTTAAATAGATTCAAAGCAAATTCACGACTCCAGCCTAAGTGTCTGCTGAAAATACCAGCTTCAGTTGTTTCACAGAGACTGATTTTCTACTTGTCAGTAAAAAGAAATATGAAATAAGTTCATTCGTTACAGTGGCCTAACTAGATGTCACAGATATATTTAAAACATTACAAACTTCAAGTTGTTTTGCATGAACACAAAGATTTTAACGAATCTGTCTTACCCGGCAGTGCTTCTTAACTTGGTGTCCCATAGCAGGGGCATATCTTTGTCTAGCCTGCCACCAAATACTTCCTTGTTAAACTCATTATAAAGTCGTCTTACAAGCTGTTCCTTTAGATTTTTATACTTGTCGTGATACTGCAGTGCTTCGGTACTGCAACGCCAGGAAGGCACGTTATCTGAAATATTCAGCGTATTAAAAAAATCAAAGATGGACAGACGACCTTACAAAGGTCGTTGGAAAACGCTAGATGCATGTCGCTTCGGACAGGTATACGTGGGAGTCCACAGGAAAGGCCTATGTCCAGCAGTGGACGTCTTACGGCTGAGATGATGGTGATGGGTATATAAGAACCAATCTCTAGAAATGTAAGATTATGGAGAAGCCCTATGTCCGGAAAAGAACGTAATAGACAGGTTTATAGATATACGTATATAAAGATTGTTTGATTTTTTGTGCAAAAATTTAATGATTAAGATTTCTAGGATTTGCACTATAATTTAATTGATTTTTTGTGTGAACATTGTTTCTTTCTCCAAATTCCTGAGTATAAAAGAAGCAAAAGAAATAATTTGGACAAATTGAAACTGAAAAATAAACTTACCAGCCAGTGACGCCACAAAGCTGAGTCGTTTTTTCTCTGGTGTATGACAAATATCCATCTCTTCTAATTTTTTGGTCAGAATAACGACATTATTTTGATCCTTTTTATTTGCATTTTGGTTTGTTGATAGTTTATGTGTTTCGGCAAAACTATGTATTTTTTTAGTATTTAATGAAACATAATTTTTTTCAGTGTCAATACCAACATGTAACTTTTCTTTATCAGCATTGTGAAGAACTGAACTGTTTGTGAGAGGATTCACTTTTTTATCTTTTTTTAAAGGAGTGTTTAAGTTTAGGATGGGGTCTTCAACTTTAACCTTTAAAACTTCATCCATAACGTGTACTAGTTCAGTAATAGTCATTGCTTTTGAATTTTTCTTAATGCTTGTCTTTACATCACGAGAAATGTTACTTTTAAACTTTGGTATTTCAGGAGTACTTACACATTCTGTATACAGTTTCTTTTTGGTCCGGTTTTCTGGAGTATTAATCCCATTTTTCAATTTCTTTTCAGAATCAGTCAAATATAATTCCTTATTTTTTTTTATTACCGATCTTATATTTTCCTTATCTTCATCATCATAGAGAAGTTTTTTAGATACACAATTGGGCTCTCTAAATTTTTTCCAAATATCACCATAAAGTTCAGAAAGTAATTTTTGATGTGATCTTTCAATTTTTGCTATAGAACAATGATCTTGAGATTTATTAAGAACATCGGCAGGAGTGGTTGGTTTGGGTTCAGTTCTTGATGCAGCACAGAAGTAATCTTGTGCAGGTGACCATCCATTGCAGCTGGGATGGGATTTATTGTGTCTTGAGCAAGCCGATAAGTTAAGAGACACCTGTAGAAATTTTTTATTTTAATTATATAAAACAAACCTAAACTTTAAATAAAATAGTATATCAAATATCCCTTTACTCCTAACTCGGGAAATAATTTGTCATATCACATAAAATGTATTTTTAATCTTTTTATCATTATGTGAATATTAAGAACTAATGTTTCATAAGTAATATAAGCAACAACACTAAAATAACTTACATTTCCTGATTTGCTTGGATATTTGACATCATCTTGTAACATATCTTCAGCTGTTTCATGTGAATCTTCAAGCTCTATTAGTGAGTAATTATTATTTGGGTTAAAAAACTGAAACGTAAAAACAGAAAAATACATCTCTACCTAGTACTATATTTTATCAATAAAACAAAATAAGTTTTAATACTTACCGGCTTATGCACATCTCTTGCCGGAATTCCATCAAACGATTCGTCAATAACAATAACATCTGGATTATGCTTTGGTTTCTCATTTTGAACCCTGTTTTTTTTTAAGGAAAGTGAAAGGCAACCTGAAAGAAATCACCAAAACTAAAACAACAGCACGGATTGAGATCATATTATGTGGCAGCCAGACAAATACATAACAAATTTCATTTATTCTGAATACCTTGATTCTTTTTCTTTTCCATTGTGACTGTTTAAATAGTTTTAAACGTATCAATAAATCGAGGACTATATTGAAAAATATAATATCAAATACATTTTAAAATAAGACAACCGTTATACGTTTCAATTAACCGCGACTTGTCAGAATATTATTGACAGTTGTTATTTAAATAGAGGTGACAAATGATCGAGGTAGATAATAACAATGTTATAGAATATAGTATTAAGTGCCCAGAAGATGGGCAGACGACCTTACAAAGATGGTTGGAAGACGCTGGTTGCGGGTCGTTTCTACGGTAGAAATGATTAGTGCTAATATACATAATGTCAGGAAGGCACAGCTTGCAAAAATATTTTAAAGAAAGCTATATAAGTTTATGTATTTTGAAAAACAACATATTACTTCTATAAAACTTATTTATTTGAGTAAATTAAAACGAATGTGGTGATAAATTGCTACAAGAAAATACATAACTCAAAGGAAATTTTTATTAATTATTTAATTATTATGCATTCCACAATTAATGGTTTTACAAGCACAAAAAGTATGCATTCTTTTGCTTGATAGCTTTCAAAACTAATGTTGTTTAATTTGAAACCGCGAACCTTCAGCTCTATTGTGCCTTTCATTTTGTTTACGCAATTGAAATTGGTCTCGAACTGGGTCGAGTTTCGTGCTAGATGTTTACGGTGTACACTTATTATTGCGCATATTTGAAAAAAATAGTCGATTATGTCTTGAGCTCACCGTTACCGAGTTTTACTTTACATTAATCTTAGGAGTGCCGCGTTTTTGTCTGCCTGATGCCAAGTTTTATAACAAAACAGCAACAGCCTGCTGCGCTTTTAGTGTCGTAGTTTTAGCGCCTCTCAAGAGTATGTGTTTGAGTGGGCAACTTAGGCATCGTTCTAGTTCTTGTTCAAATTTTGTTAATTTCTATGAACCTAAATATTATTATTATTTATATGTAAAAAAAATCGATCCGGGCTTCCAGATTAATGATCGGACTTAAGTTTCATTAATTAAAGTTAAATAATACTGTTTTGCAAATCACGAACTCCTCATATACTGAAAAGTATAAAAATACGAAGGGACGTTTAGTAATTTTAACCACAGCTCAAATTAATGATGTAAACAATGCAATGCTCTATTAGGAAATGCATAGTTAATGCTATGTTACACTTTGTTTCTTTAATTGTTCAACTTTTTCAAAGGGATTTCCATGAAGTTGATAAGAATCATCAATGTAATTAATTTATTCAGTTTTATTTGCATAACGGGATTTGCTATTATATTTTGTACAATTTTAGATTATAATTTTGATAGACCACGCTCATGGAATTCCTTATTATTAGTGTTTATAATCTGGCCATACAGCATAATCTTGATACTACAGATAAATCATATAAAATCATAATTAATAAGCCAATACGTTCATTAACGATTATTATAGTCCCTAGTATAATAAATTTAACCTTTATTAGTCCTATTATTGGACATTGAATTCCTTGTTCCATTCCTATTCATAATTTATTTATGGCATACATTATATATAAACATGGCGTATATAAATATAAATTTTACCCGTGCTGAAGCATATGCTAACACAGTAATTGAGCCGGCTAGTCCGAAGAGATACTACAGGCTCACAGAATACTCGTGAAACGGATGTTGTACTTGAAATGGTACTTCTACTGTTTCGCTGAGTTAGTGAAGATATCGGAGGTCCTTTAGAATTAGCGCGTTTGTTCAAGGGTGACGGCTGACTTACCATATAGGAGACCCACCTGCTTCGTTGTACACTATACTATAAAAAAACTGCACGTGTAGATAAAATTAGGCTCACCTAATCTTATAATATCTGGTAAGTGATGAAAATAAAAGATAATATATGTCAATCTTATGAAGATTGTGTCTGAAACAACTCCCAGACGACACTATTGATTTTTGTACTGTTAAACTTTCAAATATATATCCATTATATAGTTATAATAAGTATGTATCTTAAACTTGTCGACGGGTTCTTTGTTTTCTTGTATGAAGATTCTTCTTTATCCGACTTCAGCAACGATCAAAATGTAGGTTATGTTGACTATTCGAAATTATAATGATGAATATAGTAGTTACATTAAATAAAAATGATTTTCATTATGGTTATATACCTTTACCTACCTGAAACATGCTGACGTACAAATTGGGTCAGTTATTCTGCAGTGATAAGGTAGGTGTACTTGAAACGGTACTTCTATAACCATGTTAAATGCTACTTGTATTGTTTCGATGAATGAGTGAGGAGATCGGAGGTCCACTAATTTGTACCATTAAAGCGCCGGAGAAGGTCGAAAATATAACCAAAGCGCGGTTTACGGCATGGTTGACTATTGGTAGCGGTTATCATATACCTATGGGAATGGATCGTATACCTTCTTACTTCGTTGTCGGCTGTAGACTATAGTCTCTAATCGTTTGCTTTTTCTCTGTTCCACTGATCTTCACATGTAATTAGAATTTAACTTGATTATAAAGGAAGGTTCTTCGTGAATGATTTTTTTTAAATATTACA
>JAAAKR030087079.1:1434-16402 GCA_010014985.3 Delias pasithoe
CTATGTATCGCTTGATGTTGATAACAATGCGTGTTACTCATAATAACTTTAAGCACCATCATTAACCTATTTTAGCTTTGTACCTCTAACAATTACAATATAATTTTTTACGCAAACAGGGGCAAACGAGCAGAAGGCTCACCTAGGTTAAGCTGTTCTGCACTCGTGCACACCCTTAGCCTTTGCGGAGCCGCGTTTTGTCTGCCTTTAAGGGATGATGAAGCTTATGCCACAGAATGATGGTCTGCGGCACCAAATCCCTTAAAAATACTAAGTTACAATTGTATGTAAATTATGACAAATTTATAGTTTTACCTGTCTGAGAGGGCTTGACAGTGGCCGGACGAGTGTTTTAAAACTGTTGCACGCATGGGAGAGCCATTCTGAAACATATGCCAGCGCATTAATTGGGCCGGTCCGAAGTGATACCACGGGCTAACAGAATACTCAGCGTGAAGTGCTAGTTTTACTTGAAATGGTACTTCTACTGTGTTTCGCTGAGTGAGTGAGGATTTCGGACGTCCTTAAAATACCGCTTAATGTCGTAAAAAGCCGGCAACACAACCAATACTCGGAATGTGGCACGGTTGTCCATGGGCGGCGGTGTTCTCCTACCCTAAAGAAAACCCACCTGCTCCACTGCCCGCTATACCATAAAAAACGTTCCATTTTTTAAATATTAAATAATTTAATGTAGGTCGCTTCGGACAGGTATACATGAAGATCCAAAGGGGAGGCCTACGTCCACCAGTGGACGTCCTATGGCTGAGACGATGAAGATGATTATTATTTAATAAATCTATGAACTAGTAATAAATTATTGCTTTCACTGTTTCAAAAAAAAACTTAGTATTTTCTAATGTTTATTTTTAATTTCAGTCAGTGGCGATTCTATTTTGGTCGCTGTATTTATACGACATTCATCTAATATTCCCGGAGAACGTAAATGACCTCGTGCATCCTCTTTCCAATCATATAATGCATTCGTTTATAGTGCCAGTTGTTATATGGGAGATAATATATAGACCGCTCGAGCCACCCAAGTCTCATAAGAATTATGTGTTTCGCCTAGTATTCCATTTCATGAGTTACTTTGCAGTGTAAGTATTCCTACTTTTAAGACTGACATATAATAAGAGATATATTTATTTTACTTATTCCTACTTTTAAGAGATATATTTATTTTTAAAGTAGCTCTTGGCATTTGAAACCGTATAATGTAAGGTAAGGCTTCATAGTCTTTTTTTGGAGGAAATCATTTTACTCCAAGTACTGTACATGTATATTTATATTATACACTTTTTGGAAAATCTATTTAAAGTTAATTCTTAGCAAAGTATCTTTTTTATACTTTGCTATCACAGAATGAGCAGGCGTAATATTCTTATTACATTATGTATTAGCTTATATTGATCGAAGTTGATTTACCCTTCGAAACGTATAAATGTTTCGCTTTCCGCCACGACCCAAATCCGAGGTCGTGTATCTAAGGAGACGCCTTTGCCCTAGTCGCGGCAAAAATTTGAAGTTTTTGGCGAATCCGCGAGCTCGCACCTTGCCCGCTTTGAGATGTGGAAACTGCTCGGGCCAGCAGTGAGAAGGAATTTCTAAAAAAGGTGACTTACGCACACAAAAATGACCATAAATTGATACATTTGTAACGGTGTCTTAAAAGTATGATATCTAACAGGGAAAGTTCATATTTTTAATTCCAAGTAAACAAACTATATTTGGATTGAATTTAGACTTTGTATTACATTTTGATTTTTTACAGATTAACCTACACATACATAGAAAGAGGATTTTGGGTATATCCAGTATTCACCATATTATACGGAACTATTTACTTCCCTCTCATACACATTATAGTAATTGCAACAGCAATTGCTATTTACTTCGTACAATGGCCCATATCAAAGTATCTTTGGGGCAAAAATGTTCAAAAGCTGGATTAAGATTGTGAACCTATTGTAATTTATATCTTAAATTTCAGAGTTTCATAAATTTTTAGTGTATATTTCAATAAAGATGTTATATTTTAACAACCTAGTTAATGCCTGTCTGATTCTATAATCTATGACAAACAAATAGCTGTTAATAAAAGAATGCATTTATAGTGCGTGTTACAGGAAAATTCACAATTTGCAGCAATTGCTAGCAGTAAACTGTGTGTGTGTTACATGATTCTTATACTACCGATTGTTATTTTATCAAACGATAACCCAGTAAAATATTGTTTAACTCAGTCAATAGTATTTTATCGAAAATCGGCGGGAACCAGAATCCAATCTACCTTCTAGAAAGCTTCAAATAAAACCAAGAAGAAATTATTACTATTCGATAAACTTTCTAAAAAACGATGAACCAAGTACATAGATCTATCTGACTAGCGCTAAATTGACAAATTACCTTACCTCCAAGCGGGTCTTCATATAGTGGACGTTAAAGCTAGTTGCATTTACACACAAATACATAAAAATTTGTACCTTAACGAAGTGTAAGAAGGATTAATTTCCTATAACTAACTTCTCATAATGGTTAACTAGAATGCGCTGTAAGTTAATTTATTTAAACGCTTAGCGTAACTCTTATTTCAACTGCGTAAAGATTGAATTAGATTGTACTACCTGTATGATGTATAAGATAAGGTATTGGGAGCGATGCATTCCACTTTCACGGTCAAGAACAGTGTGACCATGAGAAATAGATTATACCCCTTTCTTAAGAAAAAACTAAGCACAATCCAGGAAGACAGATATACTAACGTATGCTGTACACGTATACCGTATGGCATAGATACGAATAGAAAACATATACTATATTGTCTATATGTCCATACGGACATTTTTCTAAGAGAAACATGCACGAAACACTATTAACTAGGACATAACATTGTACCCGTTCAAATAATAAAGATAAATATACTAAGTGCAAAAATAACTTTACTGCTAAGTATTTCATTTACTTACTTATTAGTAAACTAAACAATATACATAACAACAATATCAAAATATATGCTACTGCACATTAGGTGCTAATAAAGGTAATTTAAATAAATAAATGGCAACTTTAAAGAACGCATCACTCAACGAGTTGACATAATAACAAGTGCACGCATAGATCATAGAATGTTGTAAATCGCGCGAATTTTAAAGTGTCACTTTTGAGTCGGTAAAATAAGAAATAAAAATGGCGTTGTCTTTTCGCACACTGAAGCGCGCTTCGTCTCTGTTTCAACAAAAAAGATTGGAAACAACCGTAGCAAGTCTAACAAAGGATGAGATTTTGATATTATTAAGGCCACCATTTACTAATTGGAGTAATGTGATTCGGGAGGCAGAGAAAGTGGTCGGTTATCCAACCTCTTTAATGAATCTGAGATGTCTTTTGAGCGACGAATTTGCTAATTTGGCTTTGTATTTACGTAAATTGGTAAGTATTTTGAGCTATATAAATTAATAGTTAAATTATGAGGCTGAAAGGTATACATTCCAAGTTAATTTTCACTAAAAATAATAGTTTATAATAAAGACTTATTTGAAGAAAACTAAAAACTTATCTTAAAGTATTTCCTTAAAATTACGAGTACTTATATCGAACCAATAATACACAAACAACATTGAAAAATATTCAGCTTTTCCGAAATTTCATAGTACCTTCCTACAGTAAATAAGTGAAGAAACAAAATAAATGAATAAACTAAATATTTATATTTTTTAGTCTAAATTATAGAGGAGATAGTTATATAAATTGATAATTTTAGTTTAAATAAGCACTTCTTAATTGTAACTCAGTTGTATGATGCTAGATGCTAAAAAAATGTGATGATGATACAAATGAAATTTTGAGAATCAGTTTTGAAAACTATGAGCTACGCTATTATGATATCTTGAAAGACAAAAATAGTAAGTTGTTTTACTCAGAAGGAAAGTCTGTCTCGAATATACAAAATAATTCGGCCTTATTTTAGTGATTTCTAGAATACATATAAAAGTATTGGACAAAAAGAAATCAGAATGAATAGAACTTTAAATTTTCTTCAAATCAATTTCAAAGGAAATTTAAAATCTGCAAGAAATTTAAATTCCAACTAAAAGTATCTGAAAAAATATGATTATATCCTCATATATTACAATATTTCGCATTGATAACAGAGGTTCGTCCCACCACGGACACAACCATCGGTTGTGAACTAAATAAAGGTTAAGTAAAAAAGAAAATACGCAAAGTGACTTTCACGACACAGTTAGTTATAACTTATAACTGTTGAGCGTTCCGTTTCAACAATTATCTAAGCAGGCAGCTTATACACGAAACATGAAATAACCAATTATTCTCCACCTAATGTTATGTACTTTACTTATTAATTATATCTCAGGTTAGATAGTCATGAATTTTGAGTTCTGAATATTTTATTATTAAACCCTTTTAAAACATTCCAAAATGTTTTCCTACGTAATGAAATAAACTTGGAAACTTTCAAAAAAAGAGCGTATCTGTGCGTTAAAGGCCACTGTCTTGCAAGGGCTAGGATTGTCCACGGGCGGAAGACATCTTAACCAAAGTTATCCTTCTGGTTGTTTACCACCGTGTTCATAAAAAAAAATGAAATTCAATACAGTTGTAGCAATAAATTCTACCGTTGTAGGTTGGTAGCAACCATCTCGTGATGCAGACAGCCAAGAATGTACTTTACGGTGACTCTAAAAATCTTCAACCATGGGGTCTTATTATGCTGCTTCTATCAAAATCCGTGAAAATCAGATCTTCCCAGACAAAAGTAATCGAAGAGCAACAGAGACAATTAGCGGAATTAACGGAAATGATGAGAACTGGACATCTCATACACAGAGGTACCAACAAAATTTATATCTCTGTTTTAGTTTTTTTAGGTAAAGCGATACAATATATTTGAATTATAACGCGGTTTAACTTTGTATAAATTATATCCATACATTGTTAATTAATTTATGTTTACAGGTATCGTAAATGTCCCATTTGCAAAACGTTCAAAGAACACTGAGTCAGCTATATTCGGGAACAAAATCGCCATCCTGCTAGGTGACTATTTGTTAGTCACTGCTAACGCTATGTTGGCTGGACTTAAAAACGCTGATGTTCTATATATAGTATCCACTGCCTTACGCGATCTATCTGAGTCAGAATTCTTCGGAGAACGAGACGAACAAAACATGCCCATACCCGGAAAACCTAAGGAAAATAAAGACAATAACATAATCTTTGACACAGCAGCTATTTCCCCTGATGACGTACTGGGAAAATCAAGAAAAGAATGGACAGCGAGAACAGTTTATAATGGAGTCAGTTTATTGGGGCGTGGATGTCAATCAGCGATGATATTGGGGAAGCAGAATCGTGATGTTCAAAACAACGCCTATCATTTCGGTTGTCATGTTGGGTTAGCCTGGCAAGCTGCAACGGAACTTCAATCCTTAAGTACCGACAATAAAGACAGATTTTGTCTTGCAAGCGCCCCAGTATTGTTTGCGCTAGAAGAAAATCCAGATCTATACAACATTATAAACCAAGCTAAAAACGACGTTAAAGATGTCGACTATGAGGATTTGAAGTTTAATATTTTGAAAACAGAGGCCGTAGATAAAACTAAATTTTTGTATGAAGACCATGTTAAAACGGCGACTGGCTATATTGAGAGTATTGCTAGAAATGACACAGTTGAAATGATTAAGAAGTTAATAAATACATTTTAAACGATCTTTAGTCTAATAAATCGGCTATATTTTAATAATAAAGTTAGAAATTAATATAGAAGTTTCTGCCTATATATAATATATATTTCATGAAGAGATGACCACACTGAAACTACGAGAAAAACATATCAGTGTAATTAAAATTATTCTTAATGGAATATGTATTTGATATTTACACCAAATACTATATTTTATAACAAATAATTTACTTTTATAATAAACTTTAAGAATAAAAAATAAAACGCTTACTGTTTTCAAGCAATATTTTATTTATACGACTATAAAAAAGCTGTTATCTTTTAGTTTTACAATATGTATCCAGTACGTTTATTTTAATACATTTATTGAAATTTATTTTTAAAATTTACTTTGCCCACTGAAAAGATACAAATATCTATTCTGTTTTATTAACACATTCTATTGATTGAGAGTTTACAACACTGAGGCCTGTTGGTACTTTCCCGTATTCTGTGTATTTTGTCAAATTTCAAAGAGATTTATTCTTTCAGATAGCCTTTGTAAACAATATATTATTACTAAAAAATGTTGTTTGATTATTAAAGTGTACAGAAATGAGTGATATAGACGAATATTACTGTCGGCTTTGCGCCGAGCCCACACCCAAAGCGCAATTGATTTCTCCTGAGGAAGATGTTGCTATTAGTTCAAAGGTAGCCAATAAATTACTTTGGATAAATATAGACATCTCTTCATGTAGCTCCCTTCCAAATACAATATGTTTTTCGTGTTTCGACCTTTTAGAACGAACATGGTGCTTTCTACACAATGCGCGTTCTGCACAGGAAAAATTGTACAGTATTTTTCTACGTAAACAAGATACAAATACAAAAAACTCCAATTTAAAAAATAAGGAAATCTCTAATAATATCGGTAAACCAGTGGATGAGAATTGGGAGAAGTTCCAAGAACTTAAACCAGAAATAAAATTTGAAATTGATGAACTCACTCATGAAGTGAAATCTGAAGATGACAGTGACCCTGCCATCACAGTTACTCGTAGTTTTATCATTCACAGTAGCCACTCAACTGATAGTGACATGCCGCTGTTAACACAAAGGAGAAAAAAACAAAAACGAATCTGTAAAAGAGATTTTAATGATCCTATAAAGAAAGAGGTATCAATAGAGCCACTACCTGATACAATCACATGGGACAAACATATGTGTAGATGTGCAAAATGTGATGCTCAGTGTGAGAATATAGCCTCTCTTCAACTGCACTCTCTACAAATACATAACCAATGCTGTGTTTACAAATGTCTTGACTGTAACAAAATTGTTCAGTCATTTAAAGCCTTTATCAAACATGTGAGGACTCATAAAGAATTTCTTAGATATTGTTGTGAGTTTTGCAACAGTCTTTTTACTTTAACAACTGATTTAAAAATACACAAAAGTAAAGTACATGCTGGCGTTTTTCTTACAAAATGTAGAAATTGTGGTGCAGAATTTGAATCACCTGAAGAGTTACAAGAACATAATATATGTTACAATCAGCGTCATAAAAGATTGGTGTCTACTCAGAGAGAACCTACATTTGATTTAAAATGTAAGAATTGTGATAAAGAGTTTAAATCAAAGAGCAATTTGCAACAGCATCAACAAGTACATAAGGAGCGCACAAGAGATTTTTCATGTCATATTTGTGGTAAAATGTTCTTCACTAAAGGTACTTTAAGTACACATATGATTACACATGAAGACGCCAAACCTTATAAATGCCCATACTGTCCATTTGCTTTTAAAGCAAGAGGTAATCTAACATCTCATATAAGTTGTCATTCTGGAGTGAAACCATTTGTTTGTGAACAATGTGGAAAAAGTTTTAGAGTTAAGAGACATTTAAAATCACATTCAATCATTCATACTGATCTCATGCCATATGTTTGTGAATATTGTAACAAAACATTTAGATTTAAAACAAGACTTAATCTTCACGTAAGACAACATACGGGTGCAAAGCCCTACAAATGTTTGTACTGTCAAAGAGATTTTACAAATGGCTCCAATTTCAAAAAACATATGAAAAGAAGGCATGGTATCGATACATCCAAAAAAGCATATCAAAATATAGAAATGAATGCACAAATAAATAGTGAAAATGAAAAAGTATAGTAGGATTAATATATTTTGTTATTTCAAAACTAATGAATTGAGATTTGATGAAATGAGACATTTTCTTATGATTATATGATAAATAGCTTTTTGCATGCTTAGTCTTTTTTATTGGGCTGTTAAATGCTCAAACCATTATAAGAATTTACTATAGAAAAAAATATTCTTGACTAGCTTTAATAGAATGATGAAAATATCTTCACAGCTAGTGTGTGGTACTGTACCTATTAAGATCACATTAATTAATAAGTATTGGTGATAATTACATTTTAAACCCCACCTTTAGTATTTCAATGTTTAAGGATCTGTTATATTGTACCTAGGAAATATTTAAAGTTTGACAGTACACACTTTAGACTTAAGAATGTGGAGACATGATATTTGTAATTTAGCCAAAATAAATATTTTCTATTACTTTGCATTTGTTTGAAAATGACTTTACATCATTTATCGATACAAAAGTCTTAATGAAATATTTAGGAAGGTCAGAAAATACTAAAAAAGCAATGTTTGTGAAAGTTATTCAACTACCCAACTTATATTGCCGCCATCTATCGAAACAATAGAACAAGTATTTGTGAATTGGTTGCAAGAAATAATATATATAGATATATCACATTGTTTTTAAACATGAAATACCAAAATGATTTTTTTTTATTTAATACGTAGCTTCTTGATTTACTTTTGATATTTTATTGTGCTTTTAATAGTGCCTTATAAGAATAAGTAAATAAATATTTTTTTTAAAGTACCGTAAGTGCGTAAGCGTGTAAAACAAAAGTGGACCTGGTCTATCCGTTTTGAGGAAAGTTGCTGTAGGATCTAATTAATTACTGTTTAGATCAATACTATATAACTTCAAGTGAAGTGAAATAAACTTAAAATGAAAGTACCTATCGCAGTCAGACTAGATTTTTGTATATACAATACCACTTATATGTTTTTAATGGTTTGACATATTATGAACTACTCTTTCCTACTTAGGTCGTACTTTATTACGTCATACTTTCAATAAAGGTGCTCCAAGAACAAACAACAGTTTTGTATGAAATCCTTTACAATAGCGGTATTTGGAGCGTGACATCTAAAGTTTCCCTTTGTCACTTGAAAGTACTGCTAATTACGTGGTGTACCTATAACTTAACATTAAACACGATATTGCGTCTGTAAATATGTAATACTCACCATTAAATAATGTTAATATAAAAATAGCGGGCAAATCTGAAAAAAGGCGGTCATATCGCTCTCAACTGATATTCTTCCCGATAAATAGTTTGCTTAAGTCGGCTTGAAATAGATTATGAATCCAACTAGGACTGAAAACAATATTTTAATATATCGAAATGATGAATAAAATATTGTCAATTTAAAATACAAATACTGTGACATATTTCGATAATACAGCTATTTTATGTTATAATGGCCTAACTGCTGAATTTATACTGTGTCAGGTTATCGTACTATCGCATTTGCATCTATTTTATTCTAGTTATATGTTACAATCTGTTATTATGGCACGCAATCATTCGTCTTATAAGATATATACGACTAGCGTACATGATACTGTATTTCAAGATTCCTCTAGATTTATTTATTGAAATAAACACATATAATTCGATTATTCTCATAAATATATACTATAATAAATTGCCTAAGTATTTCTAACCCGTTTCTTAGCGCCTGGTTATTTTTTAGTAGATTAATTTAAAAAATTATACCTATAATTTTTCTAAATACTAGAAACGATATTTTATTGTTTTATTGTCCACGGACACTAGAAAAGCACACTGAATTCATTTTGTGGCATCCGATTTTCATCTACGAGAAAGGTTGTTCAATGATTGTAGTCTCAGGGATAATGTAAAACATAATCTCAAGATATTATGTGGAATATGGGGGATCCCTCAAACTATGTCGTGTTCACTTACCGTGCCCAAAACAATACAGCGGAAACATTAGTTGACGACAAGGAGTAACGTAAGGCTGTTTGTTGGTTAAAATATTAATATAAAATTAATTTAAAAAGTGTGGTTGCAATAAGCGTTTATTTAATCTATTAATGCGTTTTAATGATCTAATTTCTTTTTCAATAATAATTATAATAATCAGTGTATGTATACTTTATTTTATATTTTACCGTGTGTAAATATAATTTGAAAATGTTTATTAAAAAATAATAATAGAATAAACTGAATTTTTTGATAGCGGCGTTTTATAAAATTTCGTTTATATGTAAAAAAATTAACAACTTTGTGATCATAATAAAATAAGTAATATAATGTGTATTAAAAAGTAAGTGTATTGACTCTCAAGATGGCGTTCAAAAGAGGCGCGTTAATTTTATTTGCTTTCTACACACGGTTTGCGTGTTGTGATTATTATCGAATGGTAAGTATATAATAAATCATACTCGTGAAATCTTAATAAAAAATTAAATTTATATTTGCCTTATAAAATAATAGAAAATACAATTTCTTTATGAAACTATGTCCTTTCTTCAGCGATGATAATTATTAGGTAACCCTATTAGCCAACACAAAAATAGGAGTGTTATACGTTTAACGCGTCCTTTATGATCTGTAGTTTTTAAAAGAATTAGCTGCCTGCGGGATTTTTACTGAATATAATCATAATCTTCGTATTTCCAAATTAATATTTAGGTACTCTTATTTGTATATTATATGTCTGGAAACTCTTACAATAAATACATTATGGTGAAACTATGTTTAGTTGGGGGTTTAATTACATCTTCTGTTATCGCTCTTAAATAGAATGTGAAACATTTCAGAAGAGGTATGCAACCCATGTATATATTGTATATCTTTTACCCAGAATTTTAAATTAGGCTCTACCAAGCTTAACAGCGGTAACTAAATTAAACTATCATACCAAACTACTTATTAAAACTCAATCATCAAAGAAAGTTAATTATTACGTTACTACGGTTATACCGGTATGTGGGTCCTACGCGAGAAAGAAAAGTAAATAATTATGGATTTGCGAATTATCTACACATTACAGCTAACAAATAATTTTCTGGCAAATTCATATGTTAGATACATATGGAGCATCTAATTCAAAACTTAACTACCTACTCGTATAGTTACATACTAACCTATTTACTAAATTGATGCTGGATTTTTTGAATCGGAATAGATTGATGCTTTTAACTGGAGAGTTTAATGTGTAAATCTGTTTCTCCATATGATAATAGTCTTTCATACACCATTATCTATCATTTAACACATTTTCTCAATTAAGAAATACCTAATATGATATACTTTCTATTAAATATTTTTATGATATTTACGCATAATTCTTGAAATTTTTTCCTGCGCTGATGGGTTATCCATTGAAGGATTTCTAGTCTAGCTAACAGGAGATACGGTGAAACACACATATTAAGTGTCGTTTTAAACCTCAAGGATGTTATTATGCTTATTTAATTCGCTGTGGCAAAGTGTCGTCTGTCGTGATATGTTTTGCTTCGGTGATCCTAAAATCTAACACGACCTCGACATAATTGCTTGTAAAAGAACAGCACATTTCAAATGATGTTGTTCTTAGATTGTCATCGAATATATTATGTAATCAAGTACGTAGCAGTGACCTTAGGTATTACCAAATTTGTTCAAAAGTCAAATTGTAAATGCTACTTGACTTTTACTTATTGTAATAGTTATAATTTATTATAATTACTTATTGTAATAGGATTTTGATTTTTCGTTGGTTCATTGGAAATCTGTCATTAATTCTAAGTAATTATTATAAAAAAAGCAGTGATTCACGTATTCATTTCCATATCTTTAATTATAAGGGTGAAGAGTTTGTTTGAACGCGTTAAATCACTGCGCTTATCCGATTTGAAAAAAAATCTTTCAGTGTTGTATTGTCCATGTATCGAGGAAGAATATATTATGTTTACATAAAAATTCTTACTAAAGAGATCCTCAGTAAACGGCAATAAAGTAGCCCAAGGCGTAAAAAATACCAAAAAATGATCTAGCAAGAAAGATAAATTATTATTTTTGTTTAAAAATATGTGTGAAATCGGGGTGAGCTACTAGTTAGGAAAATATAAATATTCTAGTAATAAATTTAATATGAAAACTACAGGGCACCAATACAAATGCAGTAGAGGCAATGCAGTTTTTGCGAGAGTATGACAGAGAGGCTTCGGGGATGTGTTACAGGTAATTATTTACATCCCAAGCTAACAATATTATGCTAAAAGTTAGGTAATTGCGATCTCTAGTATTTATTTCTCCTATAAATATAAATTTATTACCTAAAGGGTTATTTTTTATGGTATAGCGGAAAACGGAACAGGTGGGCCTCCTATATGGTAAGCAAAACATCGTCGTCTATGGACAACCGCGCCATAGACTCCACTTTGGTCGTGTTGTCGTCTTTTTACGCCACTTAAACAGCATAATTTCAAGGGTCACCAATATCTTCACTCACTCAGCGAAACACAGTACCGTTTGTACCGTGTATCATAGTACCGGTTGTACCGTGGTATCACTTCGAACGAGCCGGCCCAATTTCTGCGTCAATATACGCTTCAGCATGTCTCACCCACGGGAGAAGCATTACTTTCAAGTTTTTTATATGATAACAGTTCCAATAGATTATATTATGTAGCTATGTATATTTAATAAATCATTTGGTACCTAACTATTGTAAATAAATATTTCAGAGTAACAATTTCGCAATGGAAGTTCGTTACAAATATAACTGAACACAATCGGCGTAAAATGCTTGAGGAACTGGGCCTTAACTCCAAGTTTGAGAGGCTGTCGTGGAAGAAGGCAGCGGCTTATGATGCCTCCAGGATATCGGACCCTCAGAGCAGAAGACAACTGGTGAAGATCTTACATGGCAGCCGATCTGCCTTACCTGATGAACAGTTTTCTGAGGTATTATTTTGCTTCTTATTTAATATAATAAAAAAAGATAGGTCAATCTATTAATACTACAGAATGAATATTACAGTGGCTAAGTTCCTTCAATGTGTAATAAAATATTAGTTAAAAAAACCCTCTTTCAGATACAACACCTTATAAATGAAATGAAGGAAATGTACAACTCGGCGAAAATTTGCCCCTTTGGTCAGAAACCGTATGACCCTCATATCCCAAGAATGCCTGCCACGGAATACCCTGAGATAAATCAGCATCGCTACCATTTGAGTAATGATCCATTTCAACATTACCAATTGAACCAGGTTTGTTACAAAATTACCTTCATTTGTAAGTCCTTGGAACCTTAAAATTCAAATCGCGGTCTGGTAAAAACCTTAGAGTTACTGGTCCTATATCGATATTAACTAAAACTAGACTAGAAAAATTTTAATTGAGTTCCTTTATTACATATTAATTTTAAAAAGAAAGAAGATTTTTGTTTCTCGTCCGTTGTTAATTTTATAGGAGGCTACAGAAACTTCAAACTACTGTGACATGCAATTGGATCCAGAAATATCAAGGATTTTAGCACACTCCAGGATTGAGAGCGAGTTACTCTATGTTTGGAAGAGCTTTCGGGATAAAACTGGACCGAATTTGAAGAACCGTTTCATGAGATATGTACAATTAGCAAATCAGGCTGCCATCAGCAGTGGTAATATTCTTTCTCGTTTTGTTTTTCAAGGAAAACACTTCAGATCTTTTAGATTTCAGTAGTAGTAGAATGAAGGAGCGTTTTCTTGTTTCAAATTAATTACATTTAAAATTTTCAATACATTCTACAAGTAATATATAAGTAGTAGAGACATTTCTTTAGGTATGTTGTTGTATAGATTAATAATGATTTATCAAGAATGTGTAAGTATGGCTAAGAAGTGGCTTTAAGACACATTTTCCCATTGTATGTATAGCAACAAGTAGCCTTCGTTTATCTGAGTGAGTTGGTGTAGTAGCAGACTATTAGAGACTGATTGTAGCTTTCCTTCATTGAAATATTTTTACAGTTTATGCATTAGGTATATACAAAAATAAAAATAATATTGTAGCAAAATATTGAGAGATTGAATCTACCATTTATATTTATTTCGTTTTTATATTTCAGGCTTCAAGGACGCAGGTGACCAGATGAGAGCCACATATGACGACGCATCCTTTAGAGAGAGTGTTGAGGAGATCTACAACCAGGTGGCACCGCTTTACAAGCAGCTTTTCACCTACGTGAGACGAAAGCTGGTTCAGAGATATGGCGAAAATTCCGTGAGGAATGATGGACCAATACCGGCACATTTATTAGGTAAAACGAAACTTTTCGTTGTTTCAAATGGAAACTCCACATGATACTACTGAAACAGAAAAGACAAGTGAAATATCTTATAATGTTTGACAAATTTAAGGTTTTCTCTTAACTTTAAATGAAAATCTGCATCGTTTAGGATTGTTGGGTAACTGTATTTTTTATCTTCGATACCAAAGATAAACATATCTTTACAGAGTCTTTTTTTTGATACCTACTAATAAATAGACCTCATGACCGTTAGTGGATTGATCAATATACTCTCATAGCCCGTGCTATTCAATGCACATTTGTAATATTTGTTTGACTATATCTTTATAGGCAACATGTGGGCGCAAAATTGGAAGTCCATAATGGACTTGGTGATGCCATTTCCACAGGCGCACGACATTGATGTCACTTCGGAAATGTTACGACAGGGCTTTACACCTCTCAGGTGATTAATAGACGTTTTAGTATAATATCAAGTGAAATAGAAGAAGATAGACAATCTTCACATAGAAAAACTCAACACAAACTTCAAACCTCATAAAAATATTTGTATATGTAATTGTTTTTTCATGAGGAGTATTATAAATCGTATATAATCATGTAAAAGTTTATAAAATAACTTTATTTTTTTAAATTTCAGAATGTTCCAAATGTCAGAGGAATTCTATACCTCCATGGGTATGAAACCAGTTCCTCCTGAGTTTTGGCGTGGTTCCATGCTTGTTAGACCTTCGCAAAGAAGCGTTCAGTGTACTGCGAGTGCATGGGACTTCTGTAATAGGATAGACTATAGGTAAAACTCATGTAATCTCAGGCACCAAGCGTTTGCGGCCTCTTTAGACACATTTCATG
>JAAAKR030089448.1:6019-16262 GCA_010014985.3 Delias pasithoe
CAATAAATATAAATCATCTTAATTATATCATTTAAAATACAAGTTCCTTTTCAGATCACTGGTGATAAATGCAACTGCCATTGAGTATGAAGGTTTAACGGGAAAGTTCGAATGGACAAAACTCAGTGATGAGGGCGCCATTTTTGCTCGTACCTCACCACTGGTTATCTACCAATGGAATGGCTCCAGTCGGCGTGAGATTGGAAGATGGTACGAAGGCAAACTAGAACTTCAAGAAAAGGCTCTGAAATGGTACACAATTGACGGACGCAAGCCCGACGATGGACACGATCATTGCGCCATACAGCCTTTAGCAGATCTATTTAACATACAATGTCGTACCGCAACCATTCTCTTGGTGTCATTATTGCTGGGAATTACTATTGTTGTATTATCCGGATTTATTGTATACTGTAAACGGCGTGCCGAAAAGAAATACCGCGCAAAGCTTGAAGCTTTAACCCTAAGAAGGCTGCCGCTTGTTAAATCAGTTGGATTGGATCCCTGGGAAATTCCTCGAGAAAGAGTTGTTATTAATAGGAAGTTAGGAATGGGTGCATTCGGTACAGTGTACGGTGGGCACGCGTTACTAGCTGAAGATCGAGGCTGGACAGCCGTAGCAGTGAAGACATTGAAAGCAGGCGCGAGCAATGATGAAAAATTGGATTTCCTTTCTGAAGCAGAAGTGATGAAACGGTTTGACCACAAGAATATAGTTAGACTATTAGCAGTGATAACAAAGACTGAGCCAGTGTGTGCAGTAATGGAGTTCATGCTGTATGGGGATCTGAAGAATTATCTGTTAGGGCGTAGACATCTTGCCAACTCGGATTCCGTTGACGATCCGGAAGAACAGGTATCGCCGAGAAGACTGACTGGAATGGCGTTGGATATTGCAAGGGCTCTGTCATACTTGGCACAAATGAAATACGTACATCGGGATGTGGCAGCGCGGAATTGTTTAGTTAGCGCAAGGAGAGTAGTGAAATTAGCTGATTTTGGTATGACTAGATTGGTCTTTGAAAATGACTACTACAGGTTTAGCCGTAAAGGAATGCTTCCAGTGCGTTGGATGGCACCAGAGAGCTTAGCTCTAGGGATATTTCTATCAGCATCTGATGTTTGGTCATTTGGTGTACTTCTTTATGAGATAGTCACGTTTGGTGCGCTGCCATACCAAGGATTGAGCAATAGTGAAGTTTTAAGCAAAGTCAAATCTGGACAAACCATCACGCTGCCATCAGGATTGAAACCTCAATTGTACGTTATTTTTAAAACAGTTTTATATTTTAGATAACTGTAGTTAAATAAAACAGGGAAATTGTAACACACAGCAATAGACATATAAATTATTATATTGGTCTCATTTTTTCGAGCTAATGGATAAGTAGTCCGCATCCGAATGACTATTTCTATGCAATACTCATTCAGATGCAATGATCTATATATATATATATGTATATGTATATATATGTGTGTATATATATATGTATATATATATATATATGCTATAGTGACGGTTTGTAGTATATGAAAAAACCCTCTCACTAATATAAGTGTATGAATAATAGAAGAACGTAAAATAGTAAAAAAACAAAGTAACACACTTCACAGGGAAGGCCTCATCAAGTCCTGCTGGCAGCCAGAGCACAAGTCTCGCCCCACCGCGTCCGAGGTGGCCGCCTTTATAGCTGACACTCCGCGCCTCTTGACACCGTGTCTCGACTTGCCTCTAGATGCTATGTCACTCGACGCCGACTCTTGGAGGCAGACCAAAGATAGGGCTGAAGTATGTCATTTTATTTTGTTCGACTTTTGTTCTTATTAGCTTACCTATCGCTCTTTTTGTAACTATTCATAATAACAGCGCAATAGCGTAAATATTGACTTTGGTTTATCCTGTGTGTCTTAAAATATATATCTGGCCTTAGATAATCCATTTTTAAGAAATAGAATAGATAGTTCATTTACCAGAAGAATTGCATTAGAAAAGAAGAACTATTCCAATAGTTGAAAATTAAATATAAAATACATTTTTGAAGAAAAAACTACAAAAAGGGCAATATTTTAAACGAGATATTTATTATCACTGATTCTATTGTTTCAGGCTCGGTGGGTTTCATGGGCCGCGCCAGCATCAGCAACAACAGACACTACTTACCTCAGCACGGATGGGCCGCGGGAAAATGATCGGTTTTTACCATAATAATTTAAATAATTGAAGTTTTTTTTTATAGATTTCTATTAAAATTCTCTAGGATGTTTCAGAGGTCCTGACTACGAATCCTAGGGAGAAACAAGTACCTAAGTACCTTATGAACGGGTAGGCGCACTGCCATATAAATTTTCATATAGATAAATGTCGCATTAACATCATTGCTCAATAATATAATGCCGAGAGTATACCGATGACCAAACCTTCAGGGTTTGCCTTTGAGTGAGTAAGAATTGAAGTTTGACTTAAATAGTGCCTAAATTGCATTATTATAACATATTTTTAAAATAATCTAAAATATAACATTAACATATTTATGTTATATTTTACCTACTGGTACATAGCCAAATAAGTACATTGAGTCTCCATATTCAAAATACAATATATTTTGAAATTGAATCTTTCTCACAATTTATCTGTAAAACATTTAAAATACGTGCGGTGCTATTTTGTCTTTATTTTTACATAAAACTAACAAAAAAATAACTTTAATTGACTTTTAGAGATGGAATTTATATTTAAATAATAATACTTAAACACTTCGATGAGAAGTACAAAATTGCTTTCAATTGTTGTTCAAAAGCCAAGCTTACAAGTTATATAATATATCAATAGTACCTCTTGTTAACAAATTAAATATTTATATATAATTTTATTATTTATATTTTATTGATTCCAAATTCCTTTTATTAAAGCAGCTATGATATGATAGTCCTAGATGGCATTCTACAAATCTAAGTGATCTTATAGTATTTTAATTTCTCTATTCATTTGATAACTGTTTTAATGATTTGAAAAATATTGTATACAATTATGGTATTGTTGGTAACGGCTCTATTATATTCTTAGTTGTAAGTATTGCTAGTCTAGTCCTCATTTTACTATTAAATGTAATTTAAATTGTAGTATTTGGTTTGTTGTGTAACAAAACAGAAATGGTGCTTTTATTGTAACTAAAGAAATGTTATACTTTACTACATATTATAGATCTAAAAGTGCAGTTGAAAGAAATCACTAATATTTTAGCTTTTCAAACACGGTTTGTATAATTTCAAGAACTGTTAATGTTCTTTTGTAGTTTATATTAGTTTTAATACATTTTGCAAGTCAGTGCTTGACGATGAAATTTTATTTTATTTATTAGTTTTTTAATTTAGAAATTGTATAACGAACATAGTTCAAAATGTACAATTTTGTACCTCTTTGTTAAACATTCCGAATAATATCTAGTCATTTAATTGTTAAGTATTTTTTATGATATAGACATATAAACTAATAAATTTTAATGTTATGGTGACGCTTTGTATGATAATAAGGACCAAACGGTTGTGTAAAATCACAAATAAATAATTTATTATTAACGTTGTCCTTGTATTATTTTAGTAAATTATATGTTAGGCTATCTTGTTCTCATACAATATGTAATAATATGCTTATAATTTATGACAATTTACAAAAAATATTTAACTCTTTATTTATTATGATACTATGTATTAACATTAAGGATATAAAATAATGTCCACACTATAATATGGCCAAATCTGATCCTAGACATGCCTGATCGCAAATTCAAAATTTATGTAAAACAATTATTTTGTCTCATTATAGGACCGCATACTCAAACGAAAGGGTCCCACTGCAGTGAGTTCCCATTTTTCAGATGTTGTAATATATAGTTTTCAGTATATTAAAAAAATAGTTTAACCGATAGATAATTTCACCCGAAGCGACTGTTTTGCCCATAGTTCAACAAAAGTATGAATTCCTTATCGGCAAATGAGTTTTTCGATTCGGTATAAAACAATAGTGACAAACTCTGATTGGAACTATTGGGCTTTAAAAATGAAAAATTAAAACTAAATTGTTCAAAGCCCAATCAATAAAAAAAAATCAAATCTTTCCTTGTTTTAATTATACTATAGATAAACGTACGCTAATAAATTTAGTAGTTCAAAAGATACACTTTTGTGGTAGGATGTATGTTTTACCTAAATAATTTTCATATTTAGCATTTGATCCCTTTCTATTTGTTTACCTCATCAGGAAATTAGGCTGCTCGTATGCATAAAACAAATATAATATCGTCATTTATTTAGTGTAGATCTGATTGAATCATAAGTTTTTTCTACACCGCCACCCGTGGATAACCGCGCCACAGTCCACGCATTGGTTGTGTTGCCGTATTTTTAAGCAGCTTAAGCGACATTTTAAGGACCTCCGATATCGTTACTCTTTTCGAGAAATAGTAGAAGTTCCGTTTTAAGTACAACTACCATTTCACACTGAGTATTCTGTGAGCCCGTGGTATCATTTCGGACGAGCCGGCCCTATTAGTGCGTTAACACTTAGCATATGCTTCAGCATTGCTCTCCCATGGGTGCGACAGTATTAAGCCACTCGCACGGCTACTGTCAAACACTTCCAGAATAATACCAGCCTAATAAATGACACTTTAATTGTCCGATCCGGGATTCCATCGCGGTACCTCTCGCACATGGTCGAATTCTAAAACACTTACGTGCTACGAGCCTCTCAAGAAAGTGTATACAGACTTAGCAGCAAAATAACGTTATTTTGATAAAATGCTAGATAGTACCTAGTAAATAAGTATTTCTTTACCTACTTGGGACCAGCTAGCTAAATCTAGTGTTGACAGATTTGGAGATCTAAACTAAAAACTGATAAAAATTTGTAATTTAACATTTAAAACTACAGGTTTGCCTATATTGAGTATGAAAGATAATTCAACGTAATTATCACCGAACCGTTTCATTTATTTAATAACCATTGTAAGCTTTAAGGAAATATATAAATAAAATAAGTAGGATAAATATTCAGTGATATACCAAACGCTATTACAGTGAATATGTTGAAATTATATTTGCTGATTTATTTAATGTTATTGTTTAATTTTTTAGAAGTAAATTCGAGTTACTGCAATCATCTTTATGAAGTATATAATATCAGTACTTCGTCAGACAAAGGTTAGTCTATCAAACTTCACCACGTGGTATAAACGGTAACTTTGTAAATTGTATACTTTCAATTTACGTCGATAGAAATAATGGCTATTTATTTACAATTACCAGTAAAACAATCAAAATTTTTAATTATAGATTATAAAGTATGTCTAATAATATTATGCAATTATTTTAATAAGTTAATTGCACTTTGTTTACTTTAATTATTTAAGATTTAAATTGTCAATGAAACTAGTGGTGATGTTGAAATTTTTCTGTATTATAATATTTTTATGTTTATTTGACAAATTAAATTGACAAAAAAATATATAGTATTGCCTGTTTTAAACGTTACAATAACTGTTGCTTTATTTTAAAATAAAATAATTAAAATATGTTCTTCGACTCTTATTAATGAGTTGAAGTAATAAAATAAAAGTAATAGTTATTGTTAATATAAAAAGATTATTATCTATGAACGACACTTAAATGTTATTTTAAACTCACACTTTTCATAAGCCTGCTTACCGCGCCCTTCGCTCGAACGCTGTTATATGACTCTTGTACGCTATCGTGAAGTAATTACTGGGTTTCGAATCCTGTTCGATATAAAAATTTACAATTTATTCGGACTTTGAAAAATATTGACCCGGCGAGTGTCTTGATATTCACCGGAGGCATATTCTGACGCACAAAATGGGCCGAATTGTCTGTCGTATAGAACGCTTGTGTTCTGTTTGAAAGAGTACGTATGTTTTGCCAAATGAATGTGGATACCGAAGGTCCGTGAAATTATACAGCTCAAACGGCGTAAAAATCCGCCAACACAACCAAAGCGCGGTTATCCATGGGCAGTGATCTATTACCATAGAGGCAACCTGCTTGCTCCAATATCTACTGTACAATTTATTACATATGCATAAATATTACATCATATAACTATCAAAGATTTCCCCTCATAGTTATCCAACGAAATGTGGGAAGAGATATGAAGAAATATGAAATAGTTGTTGCCGGAGGAGATGGAGCTGCGCGTGCGTCGGCTGCCCTATTGCTTGTCGTAATGAGAAGCAGACTCTCATATAAAACACGTTTGGATCTGACACATCTTAATATTTGTCAAATGATGGGCCGTAGGTAAAGCATTTTTTAGAGAATGTAGTAATATTTAAATTAAAGTTAAGCTCATGAAGTAGTATTTCCAAAGTAATACGACTTGGGACCTAGCAAGTGGCCCCGTGCTGAGAGTGGGCGTGGACCGCTCATCCTAGATGAGCCTTGCGCTCGTTTGCTTCCAAAATTTCATAAAAATTAGGTAAAGCCCAGAAAGAAACTTAAAATGTCATACGACAGGTCAACGGCTGCCCCGGCTGCAATTATGATACACAGTGGTTGTGATAGTGGTGACAGGAATATTAACAGAGTATCATTATCGAAGACCGCGGTGCTGTTTATTGATCTATACTTTATGGCGCGTATTTCACCAAGCAGTCATTGCAAAATAGATCAATTTTGGACCTCCTTATTAAACACATATGCATCCGGGTGCAGTTTCTTGACAACGGACGACATCAAGTATGTATTATATAACTTTTTAATAATTATAAACAAAATTAAGATACTTAAAAATATAATGGTAATTATATATGTTATTATAGATTTGTTATAGTAATAGAATTAATGGTAAATTGCTATCGCAATCTTATTTTGTAATGTCCAATTATATACTTTTTATGTTTCAGTTTGCATTCGATACAGGGACGAATTTACAACGATTGCAAACATCCTTGTATCGTTGTACTAGCAAGAAATAAAAATAGTCAAGATAGCCAAATCGTTCAAAATTTTTTGAACAGGGCTAGCGCTAATAAATTAAATATTTCTATTATAACATTTGACAATGATGCAAGTTTCAGAAGAGAGATATTAAAACTATATAATACAAATAAATCATATTTGTTTATAAATGAGAGTATGTTATGGACTAAAGAATCTGATATTCCTGAATTGGCGACTTCACCGTGTCCTAAAAGTGATATTAATTGTGTCAAAAATTATAATATGTTTGGAGCCGGTAAAATGATACGATTTGGTGATGGAGACGTTGTTCCACCTATTTACGAGTTCGAGTTGATGAATCAATATTCACCAAAATTCCAGTACCTACGAAAGATTCTATATGACGAAGCATTTTCAGATAAACGTGACATAACAGAATCAGCTTTTTCATGGGCTCTAGGTTATAGAGATAAGTTTGACCAATTATGTATACCCAAATATAACATAAATGTGATTATATGCAGAAATGATCCATATAAAAGTCTATATAGGAATATCAGTAAAATTGTAAACATAAATTTTCTCTGGAAGGAAATAAAGGAATTAGATTACATTATTCAAGCTTTATTTATAAATTGTACTGACATTCATGAGTTAAAAAATGTTTTAGCCAGAAAATCCAACAAATTGGCTGGTTCTGTTGCGTTTAGCTGGTATCCGGGAATAGCGGGGGCCTCTAATGCAGTTAAAACCACTCACATTCCTTTAATGGTAGCTGGAGCAGCAAATGATGGTATTTTAGGAGAATCGACTTACACAACATCAGGAAGAGTTTCGGGTTTAGCAAAAGCGTATATATTCTTTCTCTCTCAATGTGCCTGGTCACGCGTCGCAATAATATCCGATCATACCGAATACTCTCAAACTTTTGCTGAAGCAATCATAAGTGAAAAAACACTTAATTATGTCCATGTTCTGGTGAATCAGTCTACTGTTTCATTAGAGTTAAAAGAAATGGAATATAAAGATGCAAGAATATTTATAATAAATACCGAATGCCAAACTACCGAAACAATACTCTCTGAGGCAGCCAATTTAATGTCACCCACATCAAATTATGTATGGATTGTTCGAGATTGGTGTATCGTCAAAAACACAACAAAAATTAAAGGCTTAGTACACTTTACAATTAACTTTTCCTGGCGAGGTGGAAAAGCGTTAGGTGGTTCAGAGAAATTACGTAACCTAGCGAGAAATGTCACAACTTTAGCTGGTGTTTCATACTTGGCGGATGCTTTGATGCTGCTTGGTTACGGATTTGCAGCTTATCGCAGACAATACATCAGTAGGCGCCGTGATTTATATGGCCTTGGTACTTCACAGTAAGTATTGAAAATTATTCCGTCTTGTTGAAAAAGAAATTCTTAGCACAGGTTTAAACCTGGACCAGTAAGTGTAAATTAACATTGATTTAAATTTGTGATTTGATTACAAACCGAAACTATTTGTTTCACCATCGATTATAGCTTATGGTATTATTTAAGTACGTCGTATTTTTGTATATCAATAACAAGAAATATTAAACTTTATTTACAGAGATTTTTATAAAGTATTAAGCGCAACGAATGTGTATGGGTTAGCGCAAAACATGATTTTAAAGAATTATTCAATTTTGGAACCCTTCGTGTACGTAGATAAATGGCATGGCAATAATAAGCATTCAGTCGCTATTTGGAAATTGGCGAACGACTCAGTTATTTCAGTCTGGTCAGCAATCAATGACACCGATTCATGTTATTCTATCCTAAGCTTGCCAAGAGTATCTGATAGTGATAATTGCATAATACGCAGTGGAAACGACTTTAAACCACGATGCCACGACTTTGTTATTCTAATATTAATAGGAGCTGTTGTATTTATAATTATGGCAATTTATCTGGCACATACATTGAGAAAAAAACGACTCCTAGCTGAAAAGAAGATGTTAATGTCTAAATTGCTTGAGAATCGTCAAGAAAAGGCGTCAGCACTTATAGATTTTCTAGTTGACCGAGATTCTATTAGGCTACTACATGAAATAGGCTCTGGCTGCTACGGACGCGTACGTTTTGCTGAATTAACTCGACCAGGTTGTACGACACAAATCGTTGCCGCCAAAGAGCCGCATGAAACTCTGATATCACTTGTAGATGAAAATGAGATTCTTCGAGAAGCTTGTGTACTCGCTGGTTTAGAACACAGTAATGTTATTCGATTGATGGGAGTTTGCCTAAATGATGGTCCACCGATAGTTTTAATGGAGCATGCCACTTATTTAGACCTTCTGAGGTATCTAATAGGCCGCCGTCATTTAATTATGACTAGGGGTTACGATAAAGACTCTGATTATGAAATATCAGACGAACGCTTAACCAAATGGGCGCGTGACGCAGCGTCAGGTTTGGAGTATTTAGCTAAACGTAGACTGGTCCATAGAGATATACGAGCTGCTAACTGCCTTATTGATAAAAAGAGATCATTGAAATTGGCAGATTTTGGTATGGCGCGAGAACTAGGCGAAACAGAATCGACATATATGTCATGTCGTAAAGGATTGTTTCCGGTTCTATGGATGTCGCCAGAGAGCTTAAAACATGGAGTATTTTCACTTGCATCGGAAATTTGGTCTGCAGGAGTACTATTTCTCGAGATAGCTACAATAGGAGCCAGGCCATATGGGGACTGGCCTAAATGCCGTGTCTTATGTCATGTCGTTGATGGAGGCCGCCCGCCTTTGCCACCAGATGCGTCCATGCAGATGTAAGTGTACAATTAAAAGATCTAACTTAGACAATGCTACAGAGTATATTAAACTTAATGCTAATATAGACTATAAGACAATCTTACTTTTAAATTGTCGTCGAACTAATCAAAATTATGTTTAAATTATATATACAAAGCTCTATTTACAGGCGCAAATTACTACAAAGATGTTGGCACTTGGATCCTGAGAAAAGAATAACCGCTACGCAGCTACTTGAATATCTGAACGAAAACCCTAAAGCTATTTCTGTTGCACTACTGTCACCGGAACCACCTCTGAAACCGCACGACATCAAACTCCTAACATAAAAAGACAATATACGCTGAGTAGGTCATATCTACACTCAATTACTTTCCTAATATGCATGGCTGTGCTTCAATAAAATAGGATTTTATGTCACAGTTTGACACCGATTTTCAAATAATTAAATATTTGTTAAAAATTAGTCACACAATCTAAGACTAGTATTTCGTATATATAACTTAA
>JAAAKR030089833.1:2717-14162 GCA_010014985.3 Delias pasithoe
GAAACAGGCTTTTACTCACTTAAATTAGCTTCTAAATATCAGCCATGTAAGAATTTAATATGTGGTTTTGCATATACTGGTTATTAAAAGAAAGTTATTTCTCTTAGATAAATATATATATAAGATAAATACTGTAATACAATTTTATTACTAAAGAACTTTCTGAAAACCATTTGTTAGGTTTGTCTCCACTGATAAGGCTTGCGTTGGGTCTTGGCACTGGGAGAATTCACAGGAGTTAGTTAATGTACCCGTGAATTTCCTGATGCCTTAGCCCAATGTAGTTCAGAACGACAACAGAAGATTTGAAGACAAAGAAGATAATTTATAGAAGAAATATACACTGAAAATAAAATATTAGCAAATCTGGGTGTTGTATACAATTTATGATTTTGAATTATAATTCATCTTTTTAAATAACTTTCTATTTTATCTTTAAAAAAAACCCAACAATCTCAAATTTAAAGTATTTATAAGTACAAGGCTGCGTTTTAAATCTAAGTTCATACTTATCACAATGATAGTTTTAGAATCCATTTTTTCGTACGCCATACAAAGTCGTAGAACAGTTACATCCGCATAATTTCGTATTGTTCTTCAGTGTCATTCTGTGATCCACACATTGATTATGTATTCATCATTATGTATTATGTAATTAACAGTTATATATTTAAGTTATAATACAAGTGTGGCTTGGTTAGTCTTAACACATAAGTATTTGAATTTTAAATATCTCAAAACTGCATCGCGCTGTGCCGGTGAAACAATGGAATATCTCTTCTATTTTTAATTTATTTGATCTTGTAACCAGATTTTGGGACTCATATTACAACACAATTAGGTTAGTTTAGATTAGGTAGAGACCAATTACAGGTTACACAAAAGCGCTTAATAAGTTCGATTAACTATCAAGAAGTTAATAAATAAAATAAAAAGGCTTACAGCTACCTATATTTTTTACATTTTTTGAGTTTATCAAGTACGATACTCAAATTCCTTAAGTTTTGGTTAATAGTTCTTCCATGAAAAGAAGCCTGCGGCATCTCTGCAAACATCATAAACATTTAACAATCAAAAGTTGAAAGCTTAACCGGTCTAATCAATGTACGTTATCAGTTATGTAATAAAGATAGGGCACACTCACATCATTGTGTCTCTCTCCCATCAAACAAAAACACCGGGTAATGACACGTTAACTGATCACTGTGTGAACAAAACTTTTTTAAATCGTCATTTGAGTTTTGACTAAGGAAATGTCTGAATTCATTTATTTTAAAATAAAGGGTACAGATGTAGGTAATTCTACAATTACTATCCATCGAACCAGCGGTCATTCATAAAAAATAAAAAACAAAGTCTTACGTAGAGTACCTACGATAATTGCTAAAATCGGCCTTAATCTATGTTTGGTTTAATGTATATTTTTGTGTCCTGAAAATGAAGAAGAACAACGGATTCTTTCCTACGTCAAGAACGTAATATTTAAGCTTACATACATTTTGACAGATTTCGGCATAATATATTTAGAATGGCTTTAAAACTTACAGACGGAAGCTACACAATATAAATTGTGCCCTCGGGTTAAACTATAGTTTAGACGAAGCTACCTTTCCAAGAACCAATTTGGCTTGTGCCAGCTAATATATAATTTCGTCTTTTCTCGGTAGCCGGTGATGATTTAGACGATTAATCCCTACCCTCGTGGAACCACCAAAATAATAAACACATTATGTAGTATGAGCATTGTAGAAAACATCATACTATGGCATGGTTAAATAATATAATTATATTATACATAAAGGAAAAAATATAATAAAAACCTATGCTAAAGTGGAATTATAATCGTTTTCTTTTTACCCAGATAATTACTAAGCAAACGGATGTGAGGTTGAGATGAAAGGAGATTGAAATTCTGTTTGTGTTTTGTTTGCGATTAAACCACCTAAGATACCTACGGGTTACACTTGATTTTTTAATTCTATTTCAAGTTTCTACTTAATAGGTACCAAAGTTTGAATATAGCTTAGATCAGATGTATTTTTTTCATTAGTAAACACGTGATAATCTATATAACGCAATTCATTTTCAAATGTCATAATTTCCCTATACCACCTGTTTTCAAATAACAACATAATGTATGGAAATATAATATTAAATATTTATTCATTTTTATTTAAGATTGAAAGAATATTTCAATTAAGTTTTCTACGATACTCCATAACATTGTGACTAGGAAAACTGTTATAAATATAGGCTTATAAATATTAGAGGAGGCGTAGGGTTGGGACAGGTGTAGATTCTTTATAGACGATTCAAAGTAGCTTTTAAGGAGTTCAATTGAATAAAGGATTTTGACTTTGACATAATACTCGCATTCACCCATTGATTGTAGAAAACTAACAAAAACTGTACAGTTTTCGGTCTATCATCAATTGCGTCATAGAAATGTAATCACACAGGTGAGAATTATCTTAGTTAATATTCGTTTGCGGGTTTATAAGTCTGTATGTATCAAGTTCTGCGTCCTTGCGTGCACTCAGTGAGCCGGCGTTCACGTCTGTAATTAGGTGCCTGTGCTAAGCATGGGGCTACTGATAATTCACCTATTACACCAGCGATATGAATCAGTTTTATCGATATCGATAAATTAAACAAATACATTCAGAGATGTATTAATTTTTATTTTTATCCGACTACCTAAGAATTGGTATTTATCAAATAAATTATGAAATATATTACATATTTAAATCGTTTTATTAGTATTCTAATAATTCTTCATTTTATAGTGTTCAGCTAAATATTAGAAGATATTACAGCATCTAATGATCAACATCTAATTTTTCATGGGTTGAATCTTATTTAATACCAGCGTCTAATAAAAACTGTATTTCCGATATATAATTAATTGCGTTGTCTTTATTCATCTGATTAAAACACATATATCTATAGTATTTTTTACTGTTTAAAAATATAGAGTAAAAGTTATAAAATATTAATGAATAGTTATTGAGATACTTATTTTCATATCAACTATCGATATGTATGAGTCACTATTGCTTTTGCGGGCAATTAGGCTATAGCGTGTACACTTAATACTTAGCCATTGGCTATTTTGTTACATTTAATTTAACTGTTGAGTTCCGTTTAACATCTGGTACATATTATAAATAATATGGAACAAATCACCGCAAGGAAAAATTACGCAAACATAATGAACTTAGCTCATAGCAGCAGTTTTGTTACAGTTCGTTGTAGTTATACACAACCAAAGTAATTGTAGCTCGGTTGTCCAAGGGCGGCGATGTCGTCTGCCGCCTGCCTGCTCGTTATCCGCTATGTAATAAAACTAAGAATTCAAAGCATAACCTTATAAAAGAAATACAAATGTAATCATAAATTTCGCGAATTTCTTTTGCGTACACGAATAACATTATTAAATAGACGTTAGTCTCCTTATTTGATATTCAAGGTTACGTCTATCACCGCATAGGTTTTAGCAATCTTTTGCGATAAAAAAATATTTGGTTAATATTGGTCTAAACAACCCTAGCTGTAATTTCACTAACGTGTCGTGACTAACAACCATTAGGTGTTTCCGCAAACCCCACCTGCGAGCACCCTCTGACATTTGCCGCGCCTTACTTCAAATTTTATTTTAGCTTACGTATTGATTTAATGAACGCTCTTTCAGAGACTAGGCGAAGTATTTGCACGGCTAGAGCACAAAGAAATCATAATATAGGAAAGGGTTAAAAGTGTATTAGTTTGATCATCACTAATTACGTATGAATTTATTTTTATATAATTATGCGAGTTTTGTGTATCGCTTGCTGAAAAAGATTTGTAATATTAAGAAGAAATGATGAGCCTAAACTTCATCTTATTCAATCAGTAGAAAAAAGTACTTACAAGAAAATCATCATCCAATTCTTTAAATGATGTTTTATTTAGTTTCTATAATATTTTCTAATGGTTCTTAGGTTTTTCCAGCAATTTTCATGAAAAAACCTAGCATAATTCAACTCTATGAATACAAAATATGCATTAATGGCTTCTATGCAAATTAGTTACGAAATTGACTGCAACAATGCAGCCTGATTTCCTGATTAAGTTCGCGTGCCTGGCGCCAACCTCCCCTAAATTGTGCAAACTTATGCAACCCCTATGTTTACTTGGTCGATGGTTGCCTAGCAACGAGTTGTTTTATACAACCGGCATTGACTAGCTTGTCGCGTTTCTTATTACCGCTGTCTTTTACAAATAATTAAATCTTTGGGCAATTCTGTCACTAAATAAACATATCAACATTTTGTGATTACTTCTTTTATATTAGCCCCATTAATTAATTCAATGTAAAGTACTTTGCTAATATTGGTTTTAGACTTCAATTATATTTATTTACCTACCTACCCTTTCACTATGACTAATTAGTAGCTATGTTTGTGCTCCTCCATTACATATACAGCCTAATGACTTCAATTGATATCTTATACGAATTCATAATTGCAGTGCCTCTGTGCTTTCTAATTAGATACATTTAATCAGTATGGATTTAAACCCAAAGAACCACTATAAAGTTGTGGTTGAATTTACGATGTGTGTCCAAAAGGTCTTTTTAGTGAGGTCAACAACAAAAGGTATTTGAGGCTAGAAGATTAATCTTTAGAGTTCATCAGGACTTTATCTACTATTAGGAAGTAAAGCATGTCTACAAACTTTTATTATAGTACCCGCAAATATTTCAATAATCATAAGTCTAATATTTAACTATAATAAATTTAATTTGAGATTTAACAACGTAGGCGAACGTTCCCATAGTACTCGTTAATTATACGCTACTTTGAAAAGATCTAAGTAAAATATTTATGAATATACTTCTTGAATTAATAATACTATGATTCGCGTCCACGTATCACAGGGGTTTTGCGTATTGAATCCTGTGAAGACAAAAATTACTTCATCTTGTCAGTACAATAACATCTATAAAAAATCACTATTGAAATATACACATAAATTTATGTTTCCCATTGATTTAAATTATATTACTGGCTGTCACATGATTATAAAATAGTATATTCACCAGGTGGCACAATGGAGGGGTCTTCATCGGACTACAGCGATGAAGAGGTGGGAGTCATAGCCCGCGGTCAGAAATTATGGGTGAGAGGTGTACGTTCTCACACCACGTGCGCTGATATCGTCAGGGCCTTACAGGACGCTCCTGAAGGTAGACAAAGCTTGGTATTTTTAAAACTGTCACACTATGTTCACGTGATTTGTAAGATTGTAATAATTCGTTTAAAAATTGTTGGAAATTTCATTTTTGTTTTGTATAAAAGTTCTTAATACTTACGAAGTATACTTCGTACTTACTTACATATCTGTTTCCATTTATGCTACGATATATCTGTTATCCGTTTTATAGCAAGTTGCCTGAGTGAACCAGGAGAATGGGTTTTAGCTGAGCGATGGAGGGGCGTGGAACGACCCTTACCACCTGATGTACCTGTTCTGCATGTACTAGCTGCATGGGGAGACGCCAGGCATGAAGTAAGCTGCTTATCTCAATCAAACTTCAATGCTAGAAATGGATATACCTCCAGATATTTGTTGCAATTTTTCCGAATCTACCTTAGCAATGCTATATTTGATAATTGGCTTACACTTTTCAAGGTTCGCCTGTCCCTACGAAGATTATCAAGTGGTGGTGAAGATGATTCTGGACGTGACAGCGACGCTGGAAGTCGCAGTAGAACAAGAAGAAGACGGAAAGGACAAAGATCAGCAACACCTCCCCCAAGAGCAAAAAGCGAAGAACCGGCTGCGAGATTGGTATCCGTCATACAACATCAGAGCAGGACGATACACCAGCAACTTGATAAGCTTAGGTAACTTCTATTTCAACCTCCCTTTAATCTTCCAGCATGAATATATATCGCATATAATACTATATAGTGCTAATTAAAATTATGATACATGATAAAATTATTAAATAAACGTTTAGTTATCAAAGCCATCCTTACTCAAAACAAATATTCCTTGAATTAGCTAATATTTGATAAGAGTTAATTAGAGTGTTATCAATTTCAGAGAACAAGAGAAACTCATCGACCAATTGGAAGATCAGACACACAAAAGCAGAATGGAGAAACACGGTACTAATTATCTGTTGGAATCGTATCTACGAGATCTCGGAAGATGCAGTGAAGTGAATGACAGCCAAGCAGCAAATAGTGACAGTGGAGTCGGTGTCGGCAGTGGGACTCCACCAAGAAGGCACACAAAGCACAAATCGAGAAGAGAACGACATTTAATGAGAGAACACTACTTCACTAAAGAACTAACAGACATTTGCCAAGTAAACTCCGAAAGACTGGTTCAAACACACAATGATACGGATTCAGAAGCGTCTGCTGACGAATTAACGAAAATAAGGGAAGAGATTGAACTTTTAGAAAAGCTCGCGATTATAAACAAAAGACTGCACCGCGAGGAAGAACTCGTCGTTCGCCTAACAGCTAAAGTGAAACGATATACAGACGAGAACAAGGCAAACAGCTGTGAAAATGCATCACAAGTGACAATGCTTATTGATAAAATCGAAGAAGACCTAGAAAATTCAGCAAAAGAAATGCAAGAGAACACGAACGAGTTAGAAAGAGCCGACCGAGAGTTAGAATACAGAATGAAACTCTTAGATGAACTTACCTTGCAGCTTGAAGAAGAGGAATTACAAAATACTATTCTGGAAAGACAATTGAATGAAGCTTCGAGTCGACAGCCAATAGCACTGCAAGAGAGCTACATACCTGTCTTAGACCAAAGCCAGCCGGTTTTTACTTACACAGGAAACGGATATGTATTAGACACACTTGTATGACATAAGACATCTTAACGATAACCCTTACCACAAAATGCGATATTGAAATGATAATCTTAAATGTCAAAACTGTACGGTGCTGACCGTACAGAAAGTTGGCGATTCAAAAAAAAATCTTAAATGTGAGAGCTGTTCACACTAATAATAATTTTCACAGATAACAGTATATACGTTTCACAACAAACAATTTTAATACATGATGTTGTACTATTTATTTCAGTTCTTACATTTGAATTAAGAAAATATGTATCGTATTTTGAGGTTATATTCCAAAGATATTTGAAATTACCATAAGTTAACTTCCGCGTGATCGAAGTCCAAAATTCAGAACTTTAATTAAATCAAGTGGTGCTAACTCTGTAAATAGCTAAGATTTGTATATATGTAGTCCCATACCAAAAATGTACAACAAAACCACCAATAATCGATCGTAATAAGTTAGTTAGACCTAGTCAAATTGGAAAATATATGACAATATGCAGCAGTTCTGTTTTATTAACCTCGTTCTATTTTCAATCGTTTAACGTAATCTAAGCGAGATAGGCTGTATAAATTATGAAATTGGTACAAATTCGAAGCTCTTTTCTTATTGGAAACTTAAGTTATTGAATCTGAGCATTGTTTTATTGTTACCTTATTTTGTAAAGTATCTTAAATACCTTGATTGGAGAGTACAATACTTTTGTCGATCTAAACAATTTGTTTAAGTTTTGAAGAATTTAAACAAAATCACAACAGAGCGTGTAATTATTTCATATTGTATTATTTATAAATATAATAAAAAGCAATTAAAAATGTATGTATTTTAATCATAAAAAATTATACAATACATAACGCAGTTTTAAAGCCTCGGCCAGTGTAAAGATTATATTCCGCAAAAATAATCGTAATGCAACAGTAATATGAATGGTTATTGCTCTGATATTGTAGAACAACAATAAGTTCCACATTTTTAACCGCCAGGTATACAAAAAAAGGCAATTGACAGGATATAGAATATGTCTATACATAGCTAAGAAATAATTATTTAATTTAAAACAGAAATATAAGAACAGATAACTCTTCATAATCATATTCAGAAACATTATAGGTACATGTAAAATCTTCATACAACTCATTTAAGTCAGAGTCTTACAATCTTTTTCACACATAATGAAAGTTTAAACTTAGAATTGTTACTTATGTAGCGGTTATGAAGGAAAGAGTAGTCTAAACACTGGCCGAGGCCGGTCTTTGATATAATATAGAAAAGAAGGTAGAAGAATAATTGCAATTTTTTTGTGTGGCAAAGGATAGTAAATCATCAGATCTCCAATAATTTCATCCCTGTCCACGTGATCCAGCCTTGAACCTATTCCGTTTCCATCGGCTGCTGTAAACATAGAAAATAATTACATTAATTAACTTTTATAGCGATCTAAAGATTGATATTAAGAAAAAATGCCAACTTTTTATATTATCTTAACGCAAAGTATTGTGTACTTAATTCCATATATTTGTGTTAACAGAACCTATTCATATACGGTACACATTTTACAAAAAAAAACGTTAAATTGTCAATTTATTAAAATGTAACTAATAAATGACATTACAATAATTCTAAGGCAGAAGAAATCGCACGCATCTGCTAATAAAAATACTATGACATTTTTGAATTCTAATAATTCAGATAATATCAAGCAGATTAAAGTTTTCATAAGATGCAGTACCGACTCCGTGGCGCAACGGTAGCGCGTCTGACTCCAGATCAGAAGGTTGCGTGTTCAAATCACGTCGGGGTCAAAACAGTTTTTTTTCTTTAAATAAAAACGACAAATAATCGATTATTGAATATTATTTAAAAAAAATCTTTTAACATCAGCGATTTCCAAGTAATTTATTTGTATTTTAAAAATAAAATTTTGTCTGAAGCCAAGTTATTATTTAACTGGCCAAAATAGGCGATTATAAACTTAAACCAGCAAAAGTGTAGTTAGTTACAGTCAGGATACAGTGTAGGTAAGATGATAAGGTTTGTTATCTATTAAGAGGCCAATGGTCATTATTATTCACTTATCGGGTTAAGAGCGACTTGTGTACTGTGTTTTATTCATTGTCTCGCATCCGTCGCGAGCGTTCGTAATGTACTCCATATATTTGATCATTTGTTTATTCACATACAGTGCAGCTCTTAATCTAAATTATCTGGATCCGGTGAAATTACAAACAAAAACTTCCCCGGATATACAACAAAAAGCAGCGGAAGCAATCATTCAAAAATATTTAAACAATGCGATCGTAATTATTAGCCCAGTTCTCTTCGTTGATCACAAGGATGTGTTCGTACTACGTACAACCAATGGACAACTCCAAATAAAAGCTAGCAGTGGAGTAGCTGCAGTTTGGGGGTTCAATTACTATTTGAAGAAATATTGCAAGAGTCAAATAGCATGGCAAGTACAAAGAGTGGCGATTCCGGATATTTTGCCTGAAGTAGACGAGACTGTTGTTGCTAACGACCGGTTCAGGTATTATCAAAACGTCTGTACAGCATCATATAGCTTCGTTTGGTGGAAAACGGAATGGTCAACCCATCTCGAATGGATGGCCTTAAACGGCATAAATATGGCGCTAGTCCCAGTCGCTCAGGAAGCCGCTTGGAGCAGCGTCTACAAGCAAATCGGAATGACAGACGACGAAATCAACGAGCACTTTACGGGGCCGGCGTTCTTATCGTGGCTCAGAATGGGTAACGTGCATGGATGGGGTGGACCCTTATTTAAGTCCTGGCATGACGTCCAAAAAGATAATCAAGACCTTGTGGTAAATCAAATGTTAAGCCTTGGCATGATACCAATATTGCCTGCATTTAATGGTCACGTTCCGCGAGCATTCAGCCGAATTTATCCAAACGCGTCGTTATATCCCGTTAATACGTGGAATAGATTTAACGACGATTATTGCTGCAACTTATTCCTTAGCCCGTTCGATCCGATGTTTAATATAATAGGCAAAATGTTTTTAAGAAAGGTCACGGAGGGCTTGGGTACGGGTAACATTTACTCCGCAGATCCATTTAATGAGATTAAGATTGAACCCTGGTCTACGATTCTAGTGCAACAGACAGCGAAAGCCATTTATGGCACGCTTGCGGAACAGGACGAGAACGCAGTTTGGTTAGTACAGAATTGGATGTTCGTTCACAATCCTCTATTATGGCCAGTTGACAGGGTGAAGGCTTTTCTTACTTCTGTGCCAAATGGAAGAATGTTGATATTAGATCTTCAATCGGAACAGTGGCCTCAATATGATTTATACAAAATGTATTACGGTCAGCCATTCATTTGGTGTATGTTACACAATTTCGGCGGAACACTTGGAATGTTTGGCAACGTTCAAACGATAAATAAAGACGTTTACCAGGTCAGAAAGCGAATAAATAGCACAATGATAGGTGTGGGACTTACACCAGAGGGTATTAATCAAAATTACGTGATATACGATTTGATGTTGGAGACAGCTTGGCGCGAATCACCCATAGATGATTTGAATCAATGGGTAGCAGACTATGCAGAGAGAAGGTATGGCTGCAACTCAACTGCTACGGCCTGGAGATATCTATTTAAAAGCGTTTATAATTTCGATGGCTTAAACAATATACGGGGCAAGTATGTAATTACACGTCAACCGAGTTTTAAAATTCAACCGTGGGCTTGGTATAAAAGCAAAGACTTGTTAGATGCATTGAAAAACCTTGTCTTCATAAACGACGACCTCTGTCAAGGTGGTTTCGAACACGATCTGGTAGATGTGGCTCGTCAAGTTTTACAGTACAGAGTAGATCAGCTTTATATCAACTTGCTTAAAGATCGATTCGCTAATACTGTGACATTTAATATATCAATTAATCGAATGTTAGAAGCAATGAGTGACACACAGAACATATTAGCAACTCATCGTGACTTCTCGTTAATGAGTTGGCTAAGCAGCTCCAGAAGTTTTGGATCTAATGACGCAGAATCATATATGTATGAAATGAATGCTAGGAATCAGATAACACTTTGGGGACCAAATGGAGAGATAATGGACTATGCATGTAAGCAATGGGCTGAAATGGTCGCTTATTATTACAGACCTCGTTGGGCTATGTTCTTACGAATAGCTTTCGATTCAAAACTGAGAAACGAACCTTTTGACGAGAGAAGCGCTCAGAGAGCTGTCAAATCGTTAATTGAGGAAAATTTCGTAAGAACCCAAATTAATCCCTTACCTGACAATAATGCTCGTGTACAAGCTATATATGTTTATGAGAAATGGGCGTTTGTGTCAGAACTGGATGACCTTCCCTTGAGCGTAGTAAAACGAGATCCACAGAAAAGAACTACACTTGCCGATGTAAACGATGAAACAGATAGCATGGATGGCATTCCATCTGTTATCATGTTTCATTCAACAACACCAACAAATTAAATTTTTAAATTTATGAACAATATTTGTTCTTTGTTGCATGCTCGAGAAAAATAATATGTATATGAACGCTTATATTTTTATTATGTTTATCATAAAATATTATCCGGTGTAACGTG